>JAGFPH010000399.1:256336-266606 GCA_018207615.1 Philaenus spumarius | reverse complement strand
AACAATCCAATATAGTAAACCATTGCCTAAATTTTTTCAATATAGTAGACAATCGCCTTTATGTTTTTCTTACAGTAAACATTCGACTATATTAGTTAAATATAGTAAACAATCGCTTCTATTTTTTCCAGCAATCGTAGTTGAAGGTTGAGCTACAGAATTTTCTCCTGACCACCATGGCGATAAAACCTATCCATGTTAAAAGTAAGAACGTTAAGCAGTAAATCTAGCATTGAATGATACTCCGTAGTTCAGTTGTAGGGTGCGGATTCCATATGGAACGATTTGGTCATAGGTTCCAAACTAGCTATTGACTATAGCTTTTTCATTACCTGTCCTGCATTAGTACAGACCGTTTTCGAAGAACCTGTTGTTAACTGATGTGCAAATTTTACCACACTTTCCGAAGGCGACTACCTTCGATAAACTTTGGTAGTTGAGAACTGTGCGTGTGTGGTTTAAGCCTGCAGGGACTTAACTGAATCGAAACCTTTTCTCCAATCAGATATTGGACTACAGCGCGTGTCCCACATTTCCTAGCTCTAGGTATCGTGCGTGTCCGACATTTCCTAGGCCTAGGTAAAGCGCGTATCTGATATTGCTTTGGTTAAATATAGCGCATATCTGATATTGCTTAAGTTAAATATAGCGCGTATCTGATATTGCTTAAGTTAAATATAGCGCGTATCTGATATTGCTTAAGTTAAATATAGCGCGTATCTGATATTGCTTAAGTTAAATACCAGGTGTCTTAAAAGTCCCACTCCCCCCCCTTTAACTTTTGTGTTTGTTAAAACAAACAAATATCCTTTGGGGGACGATACTAACTTCGCTCAAAGTATCTTTTGAAGCAATCGGGAATTTTGAGTGTCCCTTAAAAATGGGGGATTTTGGGTTCAACTCAAAATTTTTAAATGGGAAGTATGGTCATGTGATACCTCATTTTAAAGGTATATTTAAGAATAGGAAAATGACATAAAGAAAATAAAAATTGGACCACAAAAAAAAATGGCGGCCCTAAACGTGTTGAAATAAATCGACATAAAGTTGCTAATATCTCAAAAAGGAAGAGTTTTTAGAAAAAAGTTCAAGAGACAAAAAATGTTTATTTCAAAGTACTTGACCTAAAAATTGCTGTCAAATCGATTCTCGAAACTTGTGGAAGATTATATAACATTCTAGACCATTCCACAGCATCTTGAAACATTCTCAAACAGTTAGGAACTTTCTATAAAGTTCTGGAAACATTCTGACCAGTTTCGGCCACTCGATTCCCAGCAGCTTCACCGATTTCGTATAAAGAAATCCATTAGATTGTGGCGCTCTTATTACACCCATACCCCCATATCCAAAACCTTCTTTATGGATGGGGGATGGAGGGTTGCCATAACATATAACCCCCATGGGTTTAAAGATTTAAAATGGCACGCATGGATAAACTACGCTTACATTTATTACATATAATGTTTTCAAATTGTACGAGGTTATTTACCATGTGCAGGAAGTATTTATTACGCAATGTATTTTGTAAGATAATTTTAAGTCGGAAAGGAACAAAAATATTAAAGAAAAGAAATAATAAAAAGTTTGAATGGAAACCAAAAATTTGAATAGAAAATAATACTTTTAAAAATACTTCTTGTATATCCTCAGAAAGGAAGCAATAAATTCAAAATGCTCCAACCAAAGAAACATTCGTCTTGTAAATAAGGTTGAAATCAATGGGCAAGTTGAAATCAAATCGGAGCTACCGAGGTATCTTGTGTGTTTGTTTGGCGTACCTTCATGAAATATGCAGTCGCGGCGCCTCTATTTCGGGAAGAACAGACGGACCATTTGTTGCCGAGATTTATTCCTTTCAAAACGGCGGACTGTGGATTGTGGATCGCGGATTCTTGTAAACAATAATAATTGGGTATTGGGTCTGGCGGGAAATGCCGCGAGCTGGTGTTTGACAATTTGGTGCCGTGTAGAGGCCAGGAATGTCTAGGCAGTTTGCCATGGTCTGAGAGGACATGGATTTAGTGATTTGCATAACATTCAACCGCAGTTCGTTTTTGTTTGGTTAGTTTTTTTATGTACAGGGTGGCTTAAACTTCTACGGAAACATTTCGGAAGCTGAATCTAGTGTTAAAAGGAAGCAAAAGATTTTTTAGCACAATAAAATAGGCAGATTATTTTTATTTACACCTTGTTTTAAGAAATAAATAACGTATTTTGACATCATATTATAACATGGATTCCTTCGTCTGCTGGGTTTTCATAATGGTAAATTTCATTTACTAGTCTATATTTTACTAATGGCTTTTCACTTTTTGAAATAAGCAAAATAAGACTTTATACAAAATGGGATCTTATCTCTCTAGACAAAAACAATACCAACATATATAGGTTTTTACGATGGGTTTTAAAATTTTCATTAAATTCCAAGTTCCCATAAGCTAAATGTTAAATAAATCTATTCATTCCCTGAGCAAGGGTTGTAATACTATTTACAAAAAGTTTCAGACAAAAAATTTTGTTAGTATTGAACAGATTTACAAAAATGTTGGACAATGTTGTTATTGTTTCTACTGAGAAAGTTATGATTTTTTGTTGTGCGACTTCAATTTTGTCAACATTTGCTTAAGGGTTGTTCGTATCAAACGATATATGTTTCAGACAAATGTTTTAGATAATATTTAGATTTTTTAGGATAATATTGAACGGATTTGATACTGTGCCTAATAGGGAGTTGCATTTTGATCTAAACCTTATTTTCCACCCCTTGCTGTAAGGTAAGGTAAATAGAATGTTTACGATAATTATTTTAACTTCGTTTTCCCTCTGTTGGCCATTTTTATTATTTTAAAAATATTGATAACTTTAGAAATTAGTAATATTATGAGTTTAAATTTGGTATGCGTATTGTTTATGAATATTGTTTATGCTATTTTTGATCGTCAGTATACCAAGATTTAAAACTCATGTAAAAATTCAATACGGCTACAGATTAAAATTATAAAGTCAAATACAGTAGAGTCTCGCTATTCCGAAAATCCGCCTATTCCGATGAGAGTTCAGAAAAAATACCGATTTTTTAAACATAAAAACAGGAGAAATGAAAGAGACTTTCGTGAAAAAACGAACATTTCCCCCTATTGGTGTACAAATAAGTTAATAGAGACATACATAGAGCCTAAGCTTGTAATGAAAACGCCTGAAACCAAATTGGAATGAAAGCTGGGTTTGTTTCCTTCACGTGTTCCATGCGTTTTGCGGGAAGGAAGCTACAGCAACAAGCTTCCGGTAAAACAGATACCGGGTCCTTCAGAAAGAAGGAAGGATTTGATACAACACAATACTGTAATTTGATTAAGGAAGTGGCACTAGTAGTGTTGTTACCACCTGTCAGTTGCATTTGTCCGGTTTTCTCCTCTGTTTTCGTACCTCGAAAAAATTTTATTTTATTTCTCTCCATCTTTTTTCAAAAGGATGTGGTACTAATGGACAGACTGCGGGATGACAAGATGGATAGTTCGAACAACCAATCCCTTCCCTTCCCTTTTGGAAGGAAACGTAATCGTAAAGCAAGGCGTCTACGTGTGATAGCCTATGAGTTTAGTTTGAGCTTTCACCTCCTCCTCGCTTTCCTTCGAGCCGAACAACATAGAACTGACAGTAGCAGATGTCCCTGCACTTAATTTACGTCTTAACAAATTAATACGTTGATATTAATCATGAAATCCGCCTATTCCGAATTCCCGCTAAACCGAACAGTGTTCGGTCCTAATCAGTTCGGAATAGCGGGACTCTACTGTATCTCGGAAATCGGAAATTTTACTATAATTGTATAAGAGACAAAATATGAATATACTTGTATTTTAATAACAAACAAAATGGATTTAAAATTTTTACCTTAAACAATAAAGTCATCGGCAATAATTCCTAGAACAGAAACATGGGTAATTGTCAAGAACAAACCAAACATTATGACAGGCCTACTAGTTATTTCTTACAATATCAATTATGCATGCTAAAAACAATATTTTGTTATCATAGAAATATCAAAAGTAGGCTTTAACTTGTTAAAATTTTTTATTTATTAGACATGTCTTGACAATTACCCTTTTTTCGGGTTGTTTGACGGATAACTTTGTTATTTTAAAGTATATAAAAATGAAAAATCGATTTTGTTTTTCTTTAAAAAACATACATTTAAATGCTGAGTTTTCTCTCCTATATATAACTTGCGGTAATATGTGCCAAGTTTTAGGTCTCTAGAAAATTATAGAACCGTCTGGAAGATTTTATAAAAACCTGGTACATTCGAAAACATTTCCAACATTTTCGAACATTCTGGAACTTTCTGGAAGCTTTTAAAACATTCAGATACTCTGGCCAGTCTTGACCACTCGATATGCCCAGCTGCTTCAATGACTTCACGTAAGAAGTCCATTGGTACGATGCGCTAATTTAACACCCATATCTCCGAAGAAAACCCCATCTGCAGTTCCAAATAGAAACGTTCTTCTTGGATGTTTGAAGTAAGGCTACCACATCTAATAACACCCGTGGGGCTGCGGGTGTGTGTTGCAGAGTTATAGCCACAAGCAAGAGCAAACCACGGTTACATACATATTGATTATTTTAAGTTACTGTATTAAGTGGTTGACATTTCTCAAGTTTGTGCAGATTTCATTTCTCATTTACTACTTTTAATTGCCATTATGTTTTGCCTTGTTCTTATGTTACTTTTAGAGCATTGCATATTGCATGCTTCTTACTATTCCAGACGATAATAGCTAAATTTGATTTTCGCAGATATTTAAAAACGAAGCTTTAACGCTGTAACACACGGATGGTTAGACATTATTAAACTACAAATTTCAATTACCATTCCGGAATTCTCTCCTTTCAGAAGCGTGCATTTTAGTGGCAAGTTTACACTATCTACAGAGTAACAGAAAGCATACAACTAAAATGTAAACGAAGATTGACGAGTTTCTAACTTAAATAAACTGAACCCTAAACTTTCTTGTTCCTAGGAAACAAACCAATTCCTAATGCTGAGTTAACATTGACCCAAGTTCAATCAACTATTCTTGATCATATAAAACTTGTACTTTGGGTAGCCTTTATAAAAACGTCAGTACTCTACTTTTATTCTTCCTATAATCCAAAGGAAACTCACAAAATAAATATGTTCTCTCCACAGCTTTTAAAACGGATTAGCTGAATGTGTATTTATTAATAAAATAACCTACATACAGTGGTATTTAAAAATGTAATTAAATTATGCAAATATACTTCTGACAAAGTACACAGCATTGCATTTTGTTATTACTGCAAACAAACTACTCGTAACGTCGCCAGAGTAGAAAAATAAGCGAGGATGAAGTTCTGAGTGTTTGATTCGATAATTGTTGGTCATAAAGTTTATACTGTATGTAGGCCTACATAGTATATGTAGAAATTTTTATTATTTGAAAATAAACACAAATATATGAGAACTCCATATACTTATAAATAATTCAGAAATAATTTCATTCAAATTTAGTTGTTTAAACAAAACAATATTTTATTTTTTCGTGGCTACGTGTTTCACTGTTCCAGATACCATCTTCAAGCCAGTTAATTAATTATAATCATAAGTGTTTCGTGTTCCACTACACAACAATTAAATTGTAAAACACATAAACTTAGTTTGGCCCCTTGGTTATACTCGTCACACAAAAATTAAATTTAAATGAATAACTAAGTAAATATATTAAATATATATAATATATATATTAAGTTAAAACTCTTCGAGGATGATAACCATGTCATCGAAATGTACATAAGGGTAACGTATTAAACATATTTAGTTGTTTAGTTATTGTTTTTGTTCCTTGTTTTGTGGTTCGGGGTTTTATTTAAATCAGTGTGAGTAAATATAGTTTGTTAATTTCGAGAATTGTCTTTTATGAAATACCGTACAGTATTATATATTTACTGTTGTATCATTATTTCTGAATGTTGTTTTAGATGTTGCCTAATGGAAAGAGGTGTCGATAGAGAGTAGGGAAAGAAAGTTAAGATGAAGTGAGAAAGTGGACAAATATGGAAAATCAGGAAAGGAAAGAGGAGAAAGGAAAACGGAGGTAGGAAGAGAGAGTACGTGGTTGAAATAGAGAGAAGTACAGAAGAAGTGTCAGAGGATACAAATAGGATAAGAAGAGATGGGGGGGGGGGCGATGGAACTGCCCCGATATTTTAGGTACGTTTGAAATGACGAAACTGCCCCGCTTATTAAAGAGGATTAAGAAGGGTTGCCTCGCCAGACCAGAAATGCTGAAATTGCCCTGAGCGCCCGACCAGGTAGGTTAGGTTAGGTTGGTTTAAAAAAAAAGACTTTATAGAAGACTGCAGTCATTGACAAGGGACGCTCGGGGCAATTCCAGCATTTCTAGTCTTGGGAGGTGACCCTTCCTAAACCTCTTTAATGAGCGGGGCAGTTTCATCGTTTCAAAAGTACCCAAAATGTAGGTGCAGTTTCACTACGCTCGAGATGAGAAATAGGAAGAAGAAGAAGAAAAGGGAGATGCAGGGAAAATATGAAAGTGCGAGTTAAATCAGAAAGGGTATAAACAGAAAGGTAAGAGGGGGAAGAGGTAGCGTGGAGGGAAAGTGAATAAAAGTGACAGGAAAATAGGGAAAGCGAAAGAGGTGACACTGGAAAAATAACAGACGTTAAGGAAAAGGAGAGAGAGCGAGGAAGAAAGTACAAGAGAAATGGTACAGAGGAAAGGAGTAAGAGTAGTTAAATATTAGTAAGAAGAGTGGGGGAGAAAAGGATAAGTAGAGGAAAGAAGACTGGGGTTGAAGAGGAAAAATAGAGAGGAACGTATTTAAGGAGGGGGAACGAAGAGAGTGTATGAGAAAGGGGAGAAAAGAGGAGATAAAGAGAAAGTGAACCATTAGAAATAAGAAAAATAAAAAGAAGGAAAGAAGCAAAAGAAATAGAGAGAAAAGTAATACAACAGAAGAAAGTTATAGTGGTGAAACTTCAAGTAATGAGATTTTTTCTCTAAAATCAAAAGACGTCTGCTGAAAATGTAAACAGTTTTTACCTAATCAAAGACATTGTGTTTGTTTAACCCTAATAAAAAAACAAAACACAACGTAAGAAATATTTCCTTCTCGTTATTGGCAGAGCCTTCAGTTGGAGTTGGGGATTCTTTTCTATGAAAACAGCAATTTATTTCATGTCTTATATGAAAACCTCTCAAGTATTTGTTTAACATTGAACTAAAGTTTGTTGTTGTTATACTCAATTGCAATTATTTAAAATGGTAGGAATACTATTGGTTTGTGCACACTGAGCATGTAATGATCTGATCAATATAATTAGACTCGATTCCATTTTGTTAGTAACGAGGTTTGCCTTCAGAATAATTTTATTTGTTACAGACGAACAAGTAAATGAACCTGCGATTGTGATTATTTTGTTTACTCTGTTTTTACGTGAATCTGTTTTGAATTCGCATTTATCTTGTTTCTTCAAAGATTTTTTAAGTAATGCATATCGTTTGTATAAAAATACCAATAGTCTTCTTCAATATAAATATATTTAAATTTATTGAGTCTAAGTTTTGTTGAACACTTTTTCTAAAAATTATTTTAAAGTAAAATATAAAATCCTTTTATCAATAATGTATTTAGGAAATCTTTATAATTTACAGACAAAATTTATCTGCAAAAAACCCAATTTTAAGAATATTGTATCTCTTTAAATGTAATAACTTTAAAATTTGTTATTATTGTAACTTAAGTGTTTAAATTCATGTTAAAAGTAAGCAATTTTAATAAAACATTTCTTCTGTTCCAGGTAGGTCAATACAACCTCACACCTTTAAAGCAGCTCGGTAAAATTTAAATTAATTAATTAATATTAACACAAAATTTTAATATTTAATAGTTGTCAATTTAAATTTTGTTTGTTATTTTTCTTATGATTTTTTAAACAAATAATGTGAATTCTATCTGTCACAAAGTTCGATGAAAATTAAATACAAATTGGTAAAAACAAAAAATATTCATTCAGTAGTTTAAAAGTATAATAATTTAGTTTTCTGGAATCTGTCAAAATTAGTATTGCTCGAAATGTTTGAACGAATCAAAGATGGGTAAATAGGGTCTCGTTTCTGGATTAAAACCTTCACAAGTTGGCTGTTGTAGAAAATAGAAAATAAAAAGTTAACAGTTTTTCGTGTAATCGGAAATCGTACGAAATTAGTCTTTATTGGAACCGAAAACAAGACAAAACTTGAATCACAGGAATTGAGAGTTGTAGTCGTTGACGACTGGAAATTAAAATCTAGTAACTTGCCCCTTGCTGGAATTGAAAATGGGCACAGATAATTGTGCTAGATTTGCCCCTAACTCGTGTTTGATGGAAATTAAAATCGACCAACAATGGTTTCCGTCATTTAAAAATTATGAAAATAATACACGCAACAATATACAAGAGCATAAATCCATTCTCGTTGTCAAGTGAAAAACTAAAGCTGACATATACATAAACTAAATGGAAAACATAAACCTGGCGGACTAGGCCCAAGTTTGACTTCTAACCTAAAAATGCAACTAAAAATAAGAATAAGGAGGAACCCAAAACTAGAATACTGGAGATGAGATTCAAGAAAATTTAACAACTAATTACAAACAGAATAAGCGAAAACACTTCTTCCACAAACATACAAAGAATGATGAGTGTAAATCAACAGCTGTGAAATGTCGCGTCTCGTTTTGTATCTTTATACACAAATAATGGTGAATATCCGAATAAAAATCGTAAAAATATGATTAATTCTTCATTAGAAACTAATTTAAAACAATTTTTTTTTCTAGAATCAAAGTACAAATACAAATCGAATTTTTTTAGAAGAAAAACGGGCGCGTAACGGCCTTTACGAGATTAACCCTACAACTGTACATGCTAATATTTTGCAATGCCAAGCCATTTCGGTGCGTGTGCAAGCATATTTTCAAAAAATTCGCCAAATATAGAAATTATAAACCAATCCAAAAGTGTTCCTTAGCTTTTTTGTATAGAAACCTTCAAAGAATTTATATATTCCAGTAAAAAAAATATTGATTGATGTACAATTTACAAAGTTATTAGCTCAAGAAACAAAAAAATATTCAGTAACGAAAGGAAAAAGTTCAACTTTAGGCCTACATAAAAAGTAGTAAACATTTTTTGTAATAATTTTCATAAATATAAAACAGTTTCGTAATTTAGTTCTAAATAGAACCGTATACAAATATTTATCAATTTCAAATTTCTTATTTTAAATACACAAGTTTTTATGTTCCTACTACAAGACTGCTAACAAAACAGGCCTAGTTTGAGTAGTAATTAATTTAGGAATATATCTTTTGCCCAAAAATTAAATATTATTATAAGAAAGTGAATTATTATTATTACTTGTAAATTATTATTTCATAAAAGTATTTGAGTTAGCTTTACTTGAATAAAAAAATGAGGTGAAACAAATGAAACCTCGGAAACCAAGGAAATTCAAAAAATGACCGTTAAAGACAATGGAAACAGCCTTGCTTTGCGATCTCAAGCGGTAGTATGAATTCTGCTCAAGTCTGTACTTTCAACTACTGTTTGAATAACATCTAACCAGTCAAATATAGTTTGCTTTACACCAAACGAAAGATTGAACTTTGGTCTATAAATAGATATACAAGTCAAAAAGTCTATTGTAATAATTTGAATTATAAGAGATATTTTGAACGCAAAATGTGCTGTTTTATTGTTTGAAATCTGTCCAATTGTAAAGGTTTACAGATAATTCCCAGGGCTCTATAACAGACTGTTATAGAGCCCTGATAATTCCATAGCTTTGGAACTATGTAAGTGACTTTTGATTGGATGGCAGTTTTAGAAAGTTAAAAAAAATCTTGACGAATCCAAAGGTTTCTCTATATTATTGTCAAAATATCTCGGTCTAGTCGAGCGGTAGAGACATTCAAAGAAATGACAAAGTTGAGTCTTTTCATGTGATTTATTTGCGCGGCTTTTCAGAAAACTAATATTTTAAAACAATGATTACATACGTAAATAAACGTTTTAGAAAAAATGTGTAAATACAAAAGTTAACGTTTAAATTATTTCCTTTCCAACGGCTTTTGTTTTATTGCGATTGGATGATTTTTAGTGGGCGAAATATTCAATACAAGTTGAGTTGTCACACAATTCACTACGTCAGCGCGTTGAGACCACTCACTTTGAGTG
>JAGFPH010000399.1:245532-256326 GCA_018207615.1 Philaenus spumarius | reverse complement strand
TTGAGTGGTCCAACATCTGGAGGGTTAAGACCTGCATAGCTAGAATCGAGTTAGACACATTGCTTTTATTCACCGAGAGTTTAAAGTGAAGCGCCACCTTATAATGGCTGACATTATGGATTTGGGCCAATGAGGAAAACGAACATCACGTGTGCGACGGGAGACTCTGCATTTGCACAGTAGTTCTTAGTAAACAAACTTTTTCTTCTCTATCCCATCCTAACGGGTGAACCAGTCCCTCAGGTAGGTCCGCATATGTCACAGTCTGCCCGTGCCATAAATATTGTAGAGGGAGGCGCTTCACTTTAAACTCTCGGTGAATGAAAATCGTGTAAACATTGCCTTTGTTGGACCAACATTTCTTCTGCTAAAACTATCATTTGGAAAATTACTCAAAAATTAACAGTTGGTAAATAAAATTATGAAGACTTTTGAAAAATATACACACTAATGACAGACTATTTAATTTAATCTTGTCTGTAATCAAACATGAATACTAAGGGTGTAGATTATATGGATCTTTTCCGTTATACGTAAACCACCATCACTATTTAAATAGGAAGTTAAACAGGTAACCAACTTCAATAAATGGTGTATTTATAACGGAAAAGCATATAAGAATAATAAAAAAACCCTAAAAGGTTCTAACCTATAATATTTAGTCACAGAATGTTTACCTGTATTCAACATTTAACAGTAGAATACAGGTAAACATTCTGTGACTAAATACCGGGTGTCCCACGAAGAGGTCCCTATTTTTGAATTGATATGACAGACGTATAGAGCGCGCTACAGACTTGAAATTCTACAGTCGTGACTAACACATATGTAAAAGAAATACCCCTGAGTATCAGTTAATTCTGACTGATCCAAACAAAATGGCGGAAAAACAAAAAAAAAACAACAAAATCAGCAATAGTATTTTAAGGGTAAACCTACTTTTATTTAGAATAGGAACAGCTACAGCTGTTTAGACTATTTTAAATCTATCAGCTGACTGCGTGTATCCACAACAATGAACATATTTGGTAATAAACATTGGCATTTGTTATTAAGTTGCATTGTAAAGTGTCTTATGTACCATGCCGTTTTCAACTGAGCAAAAAGTGAAATGTTGTTCCTGGGCTATTGCCTTTGAAAATGATTATGAAGCAATAAGGTGTTTTAGGGAAAGGTACCCAGGTGTAGTTCCACCGTCAAGGAAATCTATTCGTAAGTGGAAGACTATCCTACTAGAAACGGGGTCAATACAAAAAAAAAAAAAAAAAAAATACCATAGATCCTCCAACATAGAAAATGAAGAAATAGTAAGTGCTGCTTTCATGGAATCTCCAAATAAGCCTAATTCAGTAAGAAAGGTGGAATCTGCTACAGGGATACCGAAGTCATCTGTCCAAAGGTATGCCAAAAAGAACAAAATCAAACATTATAAAACTCATTTAGTTCACGGACTGCTTGAAGATGATCCTGACAGACGATTGGAATTTTGTTCGAAAATAATTGAAAAGTCTGACGTAGATAGCAAATGGCATGAAGGAATCGTGTTTTCAGATGAAGCGACATTTTGTCGAACAGGAACTGTAAACAGGCATAATTGTCATTACTATAACACAAAAAATCCACATATCTTACTAGAAGAGGTATAATCCACATATCAACAGGTATAACAGTTTGGGCTGCTGTTACCTAGGATGGTGTTTTGTCGTATGACATATTCCGACAAACAATGACTGGAGAAAGGTATGCATCAGTTTTAAGCAATCACATAGTTCCTCATCTTTCTCAGCCTGAGATGAAAGACGTTTTTTCCCAACAGGAATTATGCTAATGTGGCCAAAGCAGTTTTGGACCAAAATCTTCCTAACCGTTGGATAGGTCGTGGCAGCAGCTTCATGGACTGGCCCCCAAGGTCTCCAGACTTGACTTTTTGTGACTTTTTTCTGTGGGGCTTTTTGAAGGAGAAGGTTTATTGTCATAACTTTGCGACAGACGATGAACTAATGAGGTTGATCGAAGAGGAACTGTTGTTGATACCTCGAGAGTTGTTCAGCAAAGCGTATGACTGTTTTCTATTTCGTTGTCATCAGTGAATTGCGATCGATGGACTTGCGATCAGTTTGAATAAGGTTTATGGATCAAATAGATTTAATTTATTTATGAGTTACTTATATCTTTAATTCCCTAACGTTGTTTAGTGCTTAGTAACGTCGTTAAAATTCAATAATTATGTTGTAACACTTAAGCAAATAAAACTATTTTAACGAAAAGGTACTATTTCTTTGATATCCCGCCATTTTGTCCTAATGTGTCAGAATTAACTGATACTCAGGTGTATTTCTTTTACATATGTGTATGTTAGGACTGTTGAGTTTCAGGTTTGTAGAGTGTTCGGTGCATCTAATATATTAATTCAAAAATAGGGACCTCTTCGTGGGACACCCGGTACTATAGGTTATAACCTTTTAGGTTTTTTTTTTATTATAATCTGTAAAAATATTAGGTCGTTGTCTGCAAAAATATTAGGCTAGGGTCGAATAGTAAACTTACGTATAAAACTTCCTATTTAAATAGTGATAGTGGTATAAGTATAACGGAAAAGATCCGATTATATTGATCATGTAATCACTCCATTTATCACAATATATTTTCAGAACAGTACTATTTAGGTTAACCCAATTTTCCTGACGGATTATCGGAATAAATCGATTACTATAACACAAATTGTAATCAACAAGGATTGATTGCTACACCACTACGGTATCTAATCTATCAAAATGTCTCGAAGTTTGCGTGCCAATGTTACCGCCGCTAGCGTGCGCGAATTACTTTATTACCTGGAATTCAGACTTTAGGATTTTATAATTTGGGTGAATAACCAACACACAAACTGTTGCTACGTCTTGTGCTGTAAAAATTCCAAATGTCAAGGTTTCAACATATATAACCTGTAATATAACTGAACATTTTTAACTTTAAACTGCTGTATCTCGGAAACTATTTGAGGTGGAGCGACGACGCAATTATGAAAATATGTAACGCCCGACGTCACGTTGCACAATCGTCAATCAATGATGTTTGGACGCGAAAAAATAATTTCAACCGATCTTCTTAAAATACATATATTTTGTTATGGTGTGAGAAATCGACTAATCAAATTGAGTTTTAAAAAATATTTTATTACATATCAACACAATGATAAATAAATATACAATAATGAATAATAAATAAATTTAATTTTAGTTATTGAGATGATTAAAATACTAACTGCAGTTAATGGAACAAACAATATTTTTAGTAGTGAACTAAATCAACTCTTTAATTACTTAATTTAGTCTGAGTCAACAAAAATGTCACTCGATTTAGATGCGTTTGCTTCAAAGAAGTTTCCATCAGGTTCGGGTGTCGTCAATAGGTTTATCACCACTTTTGGGACCCGAAGAATGCATCTGTAAAAATGAAATTTAATAGAAATGGTCAAAACGGTAAAAAACGGGCACTTTAATCTTATAAAACATTTTGGATAAATCGTAGAAGAACGCACTAGCACATAATTTATAATCAAAAAGTTATTGGTTTGTAAACGCACATTTTATGTTAAAAATGTCGTAATTTTGTTTGATTTTTGTATTGTAATATTACTTGAATTGTCGAACACAACCATAAATCTTACCTTTACTGCAGTCATCGTTCATACGAAGCTGTTTAAACTATCGTTAAGGAACAAATAAGGCCCGGTGCACATGAGCTGCAAAGTAATCTGGACGCCGAGATTGTTTTCAATCGGATAGGCAGAAATACATTGGGAGTAATGGGGCAATGCACAAGGGACACCGATAGCTATCGGATATGCTCTGCCTATCTCGATAGGTGGCTTCTCCCCTTATCTGCGTTTTTATCTATCCCGGTGTTTTACTAGTACACAGTTACTAATACGACAGTACACATGTGACGTTGCGTCAGTTCTATCTGCTTCTTTTAATCAAGTAAAATTTCGAAGGTATCAAAGAGATAGGATTGAAATGACTCGGCGTCCCGATTACTTTGCAGGTTATGTGCACCGGGCCTAACTGTGCCACACCGCCCGCACTCAAGTCACACCTATCGATATATAAACTACTATATATATATTTATATGTAATAAATATATTTATTAAATATAAATATAAATAAATATATTTAAAGTGTAGTTTATATATCGATGGTCACAACTAGCACTGCTTCAGTCAGTCAGAATTATACCTGACTGGATGAATTCCACCGTTATTGTAATGATTATAAATTCAACAGAGGTTGATAAAAGGTTCCTTTGTTTCTGTTTAGCAGAAAAATTTTATATTTTAAAAATCCTTAACTATAAATATGTTTACTTTTTCTCGCGTAATTTTAATGAAATGACCACTGTACGTCGTAAGGGACACACACTACAATAAGCTACCCAGGCGAGGAGAAACAGCAAAAAAAAAACATTTCCTAAAATTGTTGTATCTAACGGAGGACTGCAGTGACTCAAATATGAGTATATTACCATACTCCCTTAAACATTACTTACAACGAACGAGGTGTTCTCTTAATTGTCTTGCTTAAAACTCAAGAAGCTTAAAGCCCGCCTTCACACGAAGCCACTTAGCAGCGCTTCTCAGTGGTTGGTTCTCCGTTCCCACGTAGCCACTTTAGTAGCGATTCTCAGTAGCTGGCGTTATGGTGCTTCTCGTTGCCATGCTAAATTTCAACAGTTCTACAAAAGTCTGCGTGCATTACCAGTGGCGCGTAACAGCGCTTCTCTACGAGCCACTAAAGTAAGGGAGGGGGCGATGTACAACCTACCATTTAAAACTATGTTTCGAAGGAACAGCGCTTCTTTTAATATCATCGAACTCTGTGGCGATGGCAAATTCCGTAACAGGCAGTGGCGCTTCTAATTTGGTGGCTCTGGGCTGTGGCGGTGTGTGAAACCTTCCACAAACTCTTTTTTGATATTATTTTGTTATTCCGCCATTTTGATTTGATTGATCATAAGCAAATGAAACTCGAGGGTAACTATTTTACATATCTATGTAATATAACTGTAGAGTTTCCAGTTTGTAGAGTGTTCGATATGTCCAGCATATTAATTCAAAAATAGCAAACTCTTTGTGGGACACGCTGTATTTCTAGCTTTAGTCGACAGAAGCGCTTCTTAGTGGCGCTTCGAATTGGCCTTGTGTGAAGGAGCCCTAAGAACTATCCTTAAATATTAAGTATGTTAGCTGGGTTTTCAGCTTGTTTATTTACACAAGCGCAAATTTAACTCACGATTCTCAGAAACGATTATTCGATCCGAGTGAACTAAGTTTTGTTTTGAAGAAAAGTGAATGTGCTGGCTGCTACGATTCATCCTTGGCAACACTGAAAAATACAGAATCTCAACGAGAAAAACACCGAAAGGGCCGGGCCCTTCAAAATCAACGAGCTGTAGCCTACTGTCGCAAATATATTCAACACAAGCGCGCACGTACAACTCAGAAAATCCGGGATCAAGTATGGTTGCGGACTTCGTTTCTAAAGATTGATCAAGTTGAAGACTTATAACAAACAACTACAAAGCCAGAAGTTATGATTCCAGAGTTTAAAATAAATTCCAATATCGAACGTCAATTATGTATTAATTATTAACGTATTCATAACCAAATTCTCGCTCTAGTGTTATCAATAAAAGAGTTGTTATGTCTGATTTATAGCACAAAACAAATCCAAGCCGTGTTAAATTATGAGCAAGATAAGACCCCTCCACTGCCTGCAAATCGTAGTAGCGGTTGTAAATGTGTAACGGTAATTATTAATTACCAAACTCTATGTAATTTTGTAATGTAACTCTAATCCAAACTCTATGTTTATATTCTACAGAATTGGATACTAAGTTGAAATGCCGTGTAAAGCAGTGGTTGCCATAACAAGGTGTAGTGCGAGAAGTAGAGTATAACTCTTGATTTTTGTAAAGTTTGATGGTATTACTGTCGTGGAGAATTTAAAACTGAACTCTGAAAGATTTTGTTTACTGTGCTTAGAAATACAAATTGTCATTTTTGTTAGCGAATTGACGTAAGTTAAAATAGTATTGGAGAGAAATATGCTGTCTCGTCTTATTTCAGCCCAGATATTCCATTGTCAAATTTTATTTGTTACTGTTTTGGTTAGAATTAAAAGTTTAGCCACATTGTTAGTCAGCCATCTGGTTTGCTTTGTTGTCATCTGCGCTAAAAATCGTATGCCTGAAATTTTCACTTTTGCAATGTTATTCAATAAAGTAGATTGACATTGTTGTATATATTTATGTTTTTACATATTTTGAAATTTTAATTATTGAATCTGGAGATTTGCTAGTGTGTCAATTTGTATTTGGCAATACTGAACATCTAAGTTTTAAAAAGGGTTGTGTCTTGTTTTGAAGGTATCTGTTAGTTTCAGATTTTCTCGTAACAAATTTTTACGACGGCAATGCGAAGAGTTAAAAAGATTTGTGTGTTCAAAGTTTTATCAAAATCGAGTAAATGGTTTCTTGAATTAAAACGTAGTCAATAATGAAGTGCAAATGATTACCAGTTATTAGTTGTAATTTTGGTGATTCATTAGCAACTAAGATCGACGATGATGTCATTATTGCTTTCGATGTAATGGAATTTCAGACCCGTCGTCGCAAAGTAAAGAAGACATACGAAGGAAAAGTAGTTAAGATAGTAGACCTTGATAAGGATTGACGATAAGGTCAGAGCGATGTAAGGCGTTGCTTCTCCAAATAGACACGCGGCTGCTTATCTGTTATCGTTACAACCGACGCTGTTTGTTATGATTTCTAGATAAAGTGTAAGCGGGTTATTTTGCCCTTTAAAGCGCAGTAAGTGGTTTCCCGTACATGGCGGAGTGTGATAAAGGGTGTCCGATAATCGTCCATTAAGAAATAGCCAACAAAAACGAATCTCCGTCAAGTTTATAGTTGTGAAATAATACCAGTAAGAACCCACACTAGTATGGATTGTTTTACGAAATTTTCTTCGAATATTTTACATAGACTGTTGTAATTTACGTCAAATTTGCCGCGAACGTCTATACGTTTTACTAGCAGTTGTTATTATACGCTTTTTTGAATTATCAGTAGGTTTCCAAATAGTTAATTTTTCCTGTGATTCACCCAAAAACTCTGGCCCACTGCGCATGCGTCAGGATCTCACCACAAGTACCTCTGTTCAGATCAATAGTAATTTCCGTAAATACGAGTATACAATAAACTGTTTTCATTTGATTGACCGCAAGTCGCCTCGTGGGTTGGTGAGTGAAACAAGTAGGGGGCGTAACCCTCTTATCAATTTTTTCTTTTACATTATTTAAAATGTATGAATTATTAGTAGTTTAGTTTATTTATTTATAACTGAAAATGCTCTCTATAATCCTTTTTTAAATTCTTTTACTTTCTTTCTTCTCCTTATTGTTATTAATTACACAAAACGGTCTTGTACTAGTGGTTGCAGCATTTTATCCCACCTATGCTAGTTTTGTTTCGTGATTTTTGTGGGATTATCGTATTTATCCTTATTTATTCCGCAAATGTGTTTTTTTTGTCGCTAAGCGGTATCTCCCTTAATTCTTCATCAAAATTAATTATTCAAGCATAATTTTAAAGCTTATGTTTCCTGCTATTGACGAAAAATAGACAAACAGCTTAAAGTTCGTAGTTACAAAAATGTATTTAAAAAACTTTTATATTATACTTCATATTGTCCCTAATGAAAGGCGCGATCTATTGACAGTCTGTTTCACTAGCATTACAGCTTTAGTTAATTTTGATAGAATAAACTTAGAACAAAAAATCTCACAACTAATACGTTTATTAACTCAAACGCGTTTCAACGACAAAGTCGCCATTTTCAGTAATGCACGAGCTACAATAGTCAAACTATAACACAGATTAGCCAAGCTCAATATTTATTTATAGCTTTAGTTAAGATTGTTTACACGCAAGTGCAATCTACCACACAAATCAATCAAATTAAACCAACGTAAATAAGTGAACGCAATTTACTTAATTAAACCAATGTATTAAATCTGGTAAGTAGCCCTACTCCTATTTTTGAAATATTCGCGCGGGTCAGCTAGTTATTTTTTATTACAGTTTGCTATTTTGTGTATGTTGTACCTATACTAATATTGTAAAGATGTAAAGTCTGTTTTTTTGTATGTTTATTTGTTTGTATGTACGTAAGGGGGTAATCTCTTGAACTACTGAACCGATTGAAAAAATAGTTTTACTAATAAAAAGCTACACTATCCCTGAGTAACATAGGCTATAATTCATTTCGATAAAAACATTTTTTTATTTCAATATTTATAAATTTAGTCGGAAAAAATTCCTAGGTTAGGCCTGGACCTACGGATGTTGATAAATCAACATATGTATTTAGGCCTACATTTATTAGTACCATAGCAACCAATTGAGTAAAATAACAGCTGTTTGCTGTAATATTTCCATTAACAGTTAATTTCAAACTTTGTGCTGTATTTCTAACTTTTACGTTAGGTTTTTCATTAAAGTGTAGACCTGAGCCATGCTGGTTCTTTTAACCTTTATTATAACTGTTGTTATAAAATATAAGAAATAATTTGATTTGAACATTTGACATTATTTACCGTCTTAGCTTTGGGGTTATTATTAAGAAAACATAACATGATTATGTGTAAAGAAGGTTCCAACGGGGTTGTCGTGCGGAGCACGCAGGGGTTTCTCCTAGTTGTTAATAATTTGTTAATATTTTGTTTTACATATATTATGTATTGTATTTTAAGGAAATATAAACTATCCAATCTATTTATTATAACATATAAAATAAATGTTTTTTCGTGTTGGCATTAAAAAAAAAACTCAGATCATTGATTTTACAACTACGTCTAATCCGGAGAAAAACGTTAAACAATACTTTTAAAGGAAATATTAACTTAATATTGACAAAATATGGTGGGTGTTAAATTATTGGTTTACCTGCTATAAACTATTCAGTTTACAACTGTGTGAACGAAGCTAGCACTATTCGTTGGAGTGCAAAGCACGCATGTCTCTCCCTACTAAACAAATTAAATACTTATCAAAATTCGAATTTAATTCTCTTGAACATGGTCTTAACTCGGTGCAGTTTAGCATACACCCAATGGCCGGATGCTGTTTAGCCTGTACTTTGCCTTCAGGGTGCTTGCATAACGTGTGTACTTAGGCTGTCCGTAAGACCAGATCGGGTAATTAGTTTGGTTATTTATTGTACAAATTAAACTTACCTGGAGGATAATTAAGTGTGTAAAGAAATCCCGAGTTGAGGTCGTAACGGGATTAGGATTAGCTGAACTAGTTTAGAAGATTAACCTAGTAGTAAAATGTCAGGAGTCGACTGAGTAACATCTCTTTCTTAGAAGAAGATTTGTACTTGCACCTGTAACAAATAATTTTTACCTGTTAGTATAAAAAACGCATATTTATAGGAACCTATATGGTAAGTAACACGAAACCCCCTCCCCCCTTAAATGTTAAAACGTAGATTTAATCCCAATCCCAAGAAGTTATATAATCTCTTTAACATACTTATTTTCATGGCCTATTACACAATTGCAATCTCTTGACAATTATATTAACACTTTGAGGAAAACATTTAACAAAATACAAATCTGACGAAGGACTTTGACTTTAGTTCTTCGACTAATACATTTCTCAATTTAATTTTCTATGTGGTATATTTTAAACAAAACAAAATAACTTCTAAACTATCCAAAAAACTTTCAGTTTTGGTTTAACTAATAATTCAAATTTATACTCTTTTATTTATAAAACAAACTAGTTACATTTCATTCTATTTATTTCAATAAATAAATACGTACATTACAATGGTAATCAAAAAAATTTAATAAAAATGCATACATGTGTCTAAGCTTGTGAGAGGGCACAGTTTGTTCGATATAGAATGAGAGAAATTTGTAAAAATATAGTAAAATAAAACAATACTTTGTTTAATTATACTAACCCAAACTTAACAATAAAATACTGCAATGTTCATAGATAAAATGTATTAATTACGTTAGTACTGCGTGCCATGTTGATTAATTGATCAAGAAGAACCGCATAATCGACTAACCAAATCTCAAAATACTTTTTAACGTAACTTTGATAAACTTGTTATTTGACATTTACTAACGATAGTTTCAAACTTGTACTTTTTAGTTGTTGTACACTTGCAGAAAACGCTCGCAGCTTGTAAAATGGTCTTGAATTTACAAGTGAACACTTACACATTTGTGAAACAACGTTTCACTCATTTGATAAAATTTACCTCTGACTATAATAAACTTAACATATTTTAAGTTAAATTAATAAGCCAAATCCTAAGTGAGTTATTTAAACAATCCTCAATTGCTATTTAAATAAGAACAACTCAAATGCTTGTATTTTTGTGTAAGAACAACATACTCTATTTTCGAGTCATTGAACCGGCTATAACGTGTAATTTATTTATAAATAAACGGTACCAGAAACTGGCACATACTTTCTCACAAATATATTTAAATTATTAAACAGATTCACTGTGATTTCATAATTGTAGGAGGGGTAGGAGAGGTGATATTAAAGTAGGAGATTAACTAATAAATATTATCATTATTAGCTAGAGAAAAAACTTTTCAATCGATTTCGAACAAATTTGCACCAAACACGTCAATTAGGCCTGTATAGATGCACTAAACAGGTTTTGAACATTTTTGAAAAACAACCCCTTTTCGGCCAAAAAA
>JAGFPH010000399.1:210096-244417 GCA_018207615.1 Philaenus spumarius | reverse complement strand
ATGATTGTATATTTGTCTGTTTGGAACGTATGTTTACCTACCTAACTAAATACGACACAACCTAAGTCTGCCCATTAAGGGTCTGCTGTAGTGGCGGCCATCTTGGATTTTTATCCCATAAGAGCAATGTTAAATTTCAAACCATTTATTTCGTTTACTTTTTATCATAAAATTGTTTGCAAGGTCTCATTTTAAGCACAGTCACAATACGCAACCGTCTTGCAATTTGCATTTTTTTGAATGCTTTTGATTTTTTGTGTAATTGACATTTTGTAAGTACAAAGTTTGAATTTTTTTCCTAACACAATAAAAAATTAATAATGAAAAATAATTTGCAAGCTGGATCCGAAATTGTATAAAGAATATTCAGTTTTTTTTTTTCAACACTCAATTACAAAAGACAGACTTATAAAATGGTTTGAAATGAGGCAATGTCAAAGTGTTCAGCTGCAAGAAATTGCACTGTTTAGATAGGGATACAGTGAGAAGCGGTTGCGTTTTCGGTTGCTTTATCGTTTACTGGAGCAGACCCTTAAGCCTGTGTTGTTCATTTTGGATCTGTCTGTGTAGAGGACTAGCGTCTCTGGGTCTGTTCCTATCGGGTATTTCTCCTCCCACTTATTTATTGTTGTAATTACAATCTCATATCTTATTTCAACAATAAATCTTGAAAAACAACTTTCTGTCCTCGGGCCTAATTTTGTTGCCTTTATTCTAGCCTTGTCAGAAATATTACCATTGCAGTATGTTCTTACTTCGCATTTTCACTGGGGTATCTTTTGGCGCCCTAGGTACTCTCGGCGTAATCTTCTGTTACTCTTATTTTGAGGAGAGGAATATTCAGGAAGACTCTAACGCAGTCACGGGAGTAGCCCTGATGACACCTACTACTCAAACATTTTTAAAAATCCATACATTTGTTAGTAAAAACTCAGAAGTTGAATAATTTAAAAAAAACATATTTACTGGAACTTTTTTTATAATTTGGTGCATATAATCGTTTCCTAGCGTTTCTCAATTTATCATTGGAAGTAGTTTTACTTCTGGTTTACTACGGTTTTAAAAAAGAGTACCCACTTTACTAAATTAATAGGTCAATAGATTTGGTTGAGTCAAAATAATGCGGCAAAGTTCAAGATATTTAATCGTATTTAGATTACAATTATGAAATAAGTGGCAATAAATCTTATTTGATGATCTTCGGGTCAATAATGTTTGATAAATTATGAATAATCAATGCATATTGAAACAATTAAAATAAATATTTCATTGTTTTGAAAGGTGCTATATATAATGGCAAACAAATACTAGGTTTCAATGTCACATACCATCTCTTTCCAATTCTTTCACTCCTAACCACATAAAACCTTTACTCTAAAAACGTTTAAAAATTATCTTCGCACCGGAACCTTTCAATACCTTACTTCAAATGTAGCTAAACATTCCACCTCTTTCTTATTTTCCAGTGTTTGTTTTATTATTTCCTACTCTGTAGGTTTTATAAATCGAGTATTTCATTGAACGTAAATGAAGCAATATAAATTATTTACAAAAATTGTTTCTAAAATTTTTACAATACTGTATTATTTGTTTTTACCATACTTCACTTTATAAATGTTTTACCAAAATCTCAAAAGAATATTTGATTGTTAACCGTTATTAGTATCCTTTTATAACTTACTAGGGGAACCGAAGCGTGCTTCTTCCACAAATTATTGTAATTCCCAAAATGTATTTAGAATTTAGTTTTAATAAAGGTGTAGGTTTAATTATAACCTTGAAGCTAAGGTAGTAAATAATAACTAAATAAATTATTACGTGTACGATGTAACAGGAGTTCAAATAAAGGTTAAAAAGTACCAGCATAACTTAGGACTACTCTTAAACAAACAAAAATGAAAATATGCTTAAGACCACATGATAGAAGTGTAGGCTAATCGTCTTTGGCGATACTATAAATATATATTATTATTTTTATAGCAACAGTATTATTTTTGTATAAAATTATTCGTAAAATTATTTTGCAAAATTGAAAATAAACGGTACCAGATAACTACCACATACTTTCTCCCAGTTGAAACTTTATACCTTCCCAAGAGTAGCATAGGAGGTGGTTATTTAGAATTGCAAAAGTAGGAAAATGTTACCATTGAAAATATTAGATGCATGTAACACACATCCGTATTATATTGTTATTATTTAAACTATTCGATCGATTTCGAACAAATGTGCACCAAACATGTCAATTAGGCCTTTATAGATGCACGAAAAAAGGTTTTGAAACATTTTGAAAAACAACCCCCTTTTTGGCCAAAACCCCCCAAAAATAAGTTATTATTATTATTATTATTACCTAAACGAAAATTTTTGGAAAGATGCGGTTTTTTGCAAATGGTAGAGTACATTAAGGGCTACAAATAAGCCAAATTCGATCAAAATCGTTAGAACAGTTTTTGATAAATTTTGATTTTTCTCGTTTTTTGCCATTTTTGGGGGGGTAAAACCCCTTAAAAAAAAACATTTGAAAAATGAAAAAAAAAAACGCCTGGAGATATTCCAGAACTACACCTACATACCAAATTTCATCAAAATCGGACCGTTGGTATGGTCTCCAGCTCTGTCCACACATCCTAACAGACACGCAGACACACGGACAGACATCACCAACAAACCACTTTTTTGGGTTCAGGTAGCACCAACACAGATAATTCCACTAAATATTTTTTTGGGGTTCAGGGAGCACCAAAACAGATAATGCCACTAAAAATTCTAATTTGAAAATTTGGACGAAAACAATACTTTCTCCATATTATACTACATTGTTTGACATGATTATGGCTTTTTAACATAATTATCCACTGACATTAATGTTATCGTTAGGATAGTTGAACTCCAGAAAAGAAGTAAATTGTTTATGGTAACTGAAATAATAAATTAATAGGCCTATTCTTGATTAAAAGTTTTCCAAAAATCTTGTGTAAAAGACGGTGAAAAGAAGTTTACACTTCAAAAACTGTAATACTTTCTTTGTTTAATGAATTGATTTCTAAATAAATTACCAATATTGAAATATGCTGTACGGGGAGATTGCTCATGACTCATAACAGACGAGACTAGGAGCTTTAAAGGAATTGGATGTCGTCGAGCGATGAGTTACTTCCAGATGATTACATTTATAGGAGAAGAGATTACGAGTATTATTTGTAAAACTTATATGAAGGTTAACTTGTTCATATTTATTTAATAATTGCTTGTTTATTCTTTGCAATTGAATAGTTTTAACGGTTTGAATTTTTTTTGTATACAAATAACATTACTAGATCACGATTAAACATCGTTTTAGTTTATTAGCTGAGTTTTAAATTTAGGCAATGGGTGAAGGCGAATTTGTTAGTCTTCGCAAACAGTAAGTTCTAATGTTTTGTTTTTCGTTTGACACAAAACTGGAAAATAATTGTCGGACTTGTATTATTAAGTACATTAAAATAACCTACATTATTTTCATAAATATTTTGTTATTATTATACAATTAAAGGCAACAAAAATTACGCTGATTTTCACAAACAATATTGTCCATTAGATTTTAAAGTCATCAGCGTGTGAAGTGGCACACCATCTTCTTTACAAAAGGGTTTTGCAGTATGCTATACTAATCATGCAGTTAATACTATTTTGATAGTGAATACGAAGCACAAGGTAAGGTCTACGAAAGGTAATATCTGTAAACCATGGTGTATGCAATATGGCTACACGTTAACACTTCAAAAACATAACCTAAAATTAAAGATAGAATTTATTTTAAAGAGAGTGAAATTAGACGTTTATGGAAGTGCCACTGAGAAATATCCTACATTCTAGTTTAGAGGTTTTACAATAAATGTCTGGCATTGTAGCAAAAACCTTTCGTTTACTATTTATAAACATATATTTTGTTTAAATTTCTTTTTTCTCATTCCGTGGCTGTACTCTTTATACTGATATACAGAGTGATTGAAGAAGAAATGGAAAAACTTTAAAAACGTGTTCTACTAGTGAAAATAAAGAAAAAAGTTCCTATAAACATAGGTTCGGATATGCTTCGTTTTCACATATCCGCCATTTGGTTTTTTGTACAAAATAATTCATGTCCAGGAAAATGTTTGACTGATTGAGTTAAAACTTGGCATTAAGTTTAACCTAACAATGATATTATATCTTTAAAAAAATAAGCGATTATATTCAATCATGCGTTTCAAAATGGCGGCTATTTTAAAATATCAAACCTAAATTACTCAAAAACCGTACATTTTAACAAATAAATGTCAAGATACTTTTTATTGTAGCCCTTTTGATTCCCTAACGGATGGTCTCACAGTCAAAACAATCGGATGAAGAAGGATAATCGTAAACTTAAAGATAAAAACAGCATCGAAACCACAATATTGTTGTGTTTACTGTGTTGGTATAGGATGCCGGGTTGAACAAACCAATTATTACATATAACTTAATTATTATCCTTCATTCGATTGTTTTGATTGAGTGACCGTCCGATAGGGAATCAAAAGGGTTGCAAAAAGGTGTCGACATTTTTTGCTAAAATGTACGGTTTTTGAGTAAGTTAGGTTTGAAATTTTCAAACAGCCGCCATTTTAAAACGCATGATTGAATATCATCGATTTTTTTACAAAAAACAAAATGGCGGATTTCTGAAAACTAAGCATATCCGAACCTATGTTTATAGGAACGTTTTTCTTCATTTTCACTAGTAGAACACGTCCTGAAAGTTTTCCCTCAATCATCCTGTATAATACGTAGCAGGATTTTACTTAGCACTTAAAAAAATAGGCATATATATATTTTGAATCATTAAGATTTTATAGTTCTGCATTATTTGTACAAATATCTAAAGAGAACAAAATTAGACTATGTGTATTTTTTTCAAATTTGTCAAAACGTACAATTTAACAATCGAACACCCATTCACGCAAACCTAACAAGAGAGAAGAGAAAATATAAAGAACATTTTAACCTCGAAAACGGTAAAACTGACAAAAGAAAACAACAAGGTGGCTCCAAATATTGTCAGGTTTAGAAGCTGTGTACATTATTTAACTTGGGCAAAATAAAACTGGTAAAACAACTCCAAAATCACAACGCACTGAAAATATAATTTTAAAATTGGTCTTGTAATATTTGTACTGGTTTAAATATTTCAAAGAAGGTAACTCATTCACATGCTCCGTAACCGCACCATTGTAACCATGTAAAGAGTAAAACAGAGAAAGTGGACTCTCCCTACTGTTGTAGAATTAACATATAAGGAGTAGAACAACAAGAAAGCTAGCCGGTAGCTTGATTTACGACTTAGAGAGACTGGTCAAACAAAACGATGCGGTCTTGCCAACATTTCAAACCGAAATGTTCTGGCGTCGGTTGAATTAAACAATAGCTCTTTATAATGCAGCTGGAGTATTCTATAAACATGGACATTAAACGGTACACAAATTTTAATCTGAACTGATTTTATTAAATACAATATTTTTAATGTAATTATAATTCATTTCCGATTACACTTGGAAGAAAGTTGATCGCATTTTTGTTTGCAAGTTTTGATTTTATTATTATTTGATTATTATTTAAGTTATATTAGTGTTTCTTATTGCATATTTATTTATTTTTTATTATTAATGTTAATTATCTAAGCCATCGAAATGCCTAAGGCATATAATATGCTAGATAACCTTATGATTTTACTTAATAGTATTTAATTATAGTCATAGACCTATTCTTAATTTGTATTCATCAGGGCCAGGATCTCTTCACAAGTTAGGCCTACGGTGAATGTCTAGAACCTCCTCCAAGCATAACCTTATTCTTTGGGCCGATGTTAGATACCTATATTTTTCGGTATAGTAAACAATCACCTACATTCTTAGTATAGTAGACAATCAACTACATTTTTCAGTATATTAGACAATCAACTACGTGTTTCAGTATAGTAGACAATCAATTACATTTTTCAGTATAGTGGACAATCAACTATTATTTGTCAGTATAGGAGACAATCAACAATATTTTTCAGTATAGTTGACAATCAACTATATTTTTCAGTATATTAGACAATCAACTACATGTTTCAGTATAGTAGACAATCAACTACATTTTTCAATATAGTAGACAATCAACTATATTTTTCAGTATATTAGACAATCAACTACATATAATAAAGTACAATACCTTTTATTTTCCTTCCGTGAACCTCTTAGTTTAAAACTTGCTTAAAGTTTTTGACGCGTTTTGAGAATTTATTTCATCATCAGAAAGTCCCTCTACACATGATGGTCGTCAAAACGTTAAATACACATACACAAACTACACACAACACACAACACATTTAAAAAACACAGTATGTAGATACGCATCTTACGACTCCCGGATATCGACCCGAGGTAGTTGTCAGTATAATAGACAATGAACAACAATTTTTAGTAGAGTTGACAATAAACTATATTTTTTAGTATATTAGACAATCAACTACATATTCCAGTATAGTAGACAATCAACTACATGTTTCAATATAGTAGACAATAAACTACATTTTTCAGTATAATAGACAATCAACAATTATTTTGTCAGTATAGTAGACAATGAACAACATTTTTTAGTAGAGTTGACAATCAACTATATTTTTCAGTATATTAGACAATCAACTACATGTTTCAGTATAGTAGACAATCAACTACATGTTTCAGTATAGTAGACAATCAACTACATTTTTCAGTATAGTAGACAATCAACTATTATTTTGTCAGTATAGTAGACAATCAACTACATTTTTCAGTATAGTAGACAATCAACTACATTTTTCAGTATAGTAGACAAAACAATCAACTATTATTTTGTCAGTGTAGTAGACAATCAACACATTTTTTCAGTATAGTGGATAGTCATCTATATTTTTCAGTATAGTAGATAATCAACTATTTTTTCCAGTATAGTAGACAATCGCCGCATAAAATCATCTATGTTTAAACATATCTATCCATATTACCTTTAATACTCCATTAAAATGGTGTAATACTCCTAGATATTGGTTAACGGATCATAGTTTTAGAGATATATGTTATTGTTGGGGGGTTTAACCTTCATGACAATGATGTTTATGATCATTAAAATGCTGTAAATGTCTTATGTATAATTTGTTGCATCGGCCAGGCAGTTTACGAAATTGTCTCCTGTTCCCCAGTGGTAAAACATATCCATGTTAATACTAGACGAAACGAGCCAAAGTCTCAATTTGGAATGGTGTATCACTCAGCCCTAACTATCCAGTTAATACGTGTTAAAACCGATCCGTCTGTACAATTATATTCCAACATAAAGGATAGGGTGCATAAACAGCTGCAATGCTATGTAAAGCTATGAACGTGCCGTCAGGGTCCTGGGGTTTGTCTTTGTAAGCATGCGCCTCAAACAGGGATTATGTGATGGTATGAATGCTGTTTGGTTTCAAAGTGATTTCGTAATGTCACGACGGAGTATTTAAATACAATACATTCATTTTACTTTCTCACTATACTATAGTATAGAGAAAGTATAGTGATCGCAAAAAAATCGATGTTGAGATTTTTGTGGAAATATCCGTTTTGGGACCCCTTGAGTCCAAAAAAGTGGTTTTTACAAAATGTCTATCTGTAAGTATGTATGTCTGTATGTCGGTATGTATACAAAGCTAGAGCGAAAACTATTCGATTTCAAACAAATTTCACCAGACATGTCAAGTAGGCCTGTATACATGCACGAAAAACGGTTTTGAAAATTTTTGAAAAACCACCCCCTTTTTGGCGCAAAACCCTCTAAAAAATCTGGTATTATTTTTTATAAAATAACGGCTCTTAACGATTTTGATAAAATTTGGCTTTCTTGTAGCCTTTAATGTACCCTACCATATGCAAAAAACCGCATCTTTCTAAAAATTCTCGTTTAGCTAATAATAATAATAATAACTGATTTTTAGCCATAAAGGGGGTTGTTTTTCAAAATTTTTCAAAACCTTTTTTCGTGCATCTATACAGGCCTAATTGACGTGTTTGGTGCAAATTTGTTAGAAATCGATCGAATAGTTTTATCTCTAGCTAATAATAATAATATTTATGAGTTAATCTCCTAGTTTAAAATTACCTCTCCTACCCCACCTACAATTATGAAGTCACTGTGAATCTGTTTAATCATTTAAATATGGTTATGAGAAAGTATGTGCCAGTTTCTTCTACCGTTTATTTAACTTTCCTCGGCGGTAACATATGCAAGGGTTAAATTAACTAAATTACTCAAAGGTAGAGTGTTGCCCCGGAAAGGCAAAGGTCCTGGGTTCAAATCCCGGTCTTGGTCCATGTTTTTTCACTTGTAATTTAGTTAATTTAACCCTTGCTGAGGAAGTGTGTAAGCAGGTAATTTATTACAAATTAAAAATAATAATAAATAACACCACTGTAGGCAGCAAAAAGAATTGAGATTTTTTTCAATGTCGTATGCGAGGTATTCAGTCTATTAATTCATAAAAGCAGTAAAAACCATACAAGTGAGATAACATCGACCAATATCAGGGATCAAGAAAGCTCAGTGGTAGAGTGTTGCCCCGGAAAGGCAAAGGTCCTGGGTTCAAATCCCGGTCTTGGTCCATGTTTTTTCACTTGTAATTTAGTTAATTAGTTTAACGTCTAGTTTCGTAAAATTTCCCGAAACCCTCGGGTCATCCTCTCCTGCACTAATTCCAAACAGATTGCGTTTAAGTGTGAGGTCATCCTGTTTCAGTAACGTTGCAAAATTCCAGATTTATGGAATACTAACAGAATTTGTATTTAGAACTAAGATAACATTACCGGAAAAGTCTACATTTGCTTGTTATCCCCAAAAATGACCAGCGAACTCCAAAAACACCTGTAAATATAAACACCTTAATCTTAAGGTTGTAGCATTAATTCACTGTCAAGTTTAAGAGTTATGGCGTGAACAAATTAAATATTGCAGTTTAACCTCTTTCCTAGTTTGATTGGTAACATAAATAATATGCGAGCAAAACGTTGAATTTCAAGCAGGGAAAAGTGCCAACAATATTTGGCTCGGGTGTACAATTTTATGAGTGGTGTTAAGAAACCTGTAATGTATGGAATAGAGTGGTTTTTAATATCTAAACGTCTCGGCTCCATTCAGTTAATTAAGTATTTAATTACTTTATAAATCTAAAAACATGGCCGACATAAGCAATACATCTTCGTTTAACGCTATCGTGGTGGGAAAGGGTAACCCTTTATTTGTTGTGGGTTTTACAGTAAGACGTCTATGGATGCGTGTGACGTGAGTTGGCGAGTAACTAGCCTACGTAGTGGGAGAATATCATATGCAATAAGAGCTGATTAGGTTAACCGATTCTTACTCAAAACAGTTTTAGGATCTCCTATTTTTTTAAATTTATTCTGAACTACATTTAGAAGGTTTACGCTGCGTGAGCGAGAATGTTAACCTTCTGCTAAAAAGTGTCACTAAGGATAAAAACAACTAAATACTTTAACGGCAAAATTAATGACGAGATCTGTAAACTCATTTTAAAGAGCGTTTGATCGTCGTTACAGGAAATTTTAATAACATTTCCATTTTGATAAAACATGAAAGGTTTACAAAAAGGATTACTGCTAGATTAATACCTTGTATCACGATTGGTTGCCTTAGAAACAGGCGGCACCAGCAATCGATCTTAATGAGAGACTGGATTAAACAGTTCTGCCACTGCTACGGACGTTTCTATCAAAGATTTATGGCGGGTAGTGTTAAGCTTTAACTCATTGCGTCTGAGCAATAATTTGCAATCTAGCTCAGTAGCATTGGCTAAAGAAGGGTGCATATAGGTGATGTAATGTATAGATGATGGGGGTGATACCGTCTGAGCAATAATTTGCAATCTAGCTCAGTAGCATTGGCTAAAGGAGGGTGCATATAGGTGATGTAATGTATAGATGATGGGGGTGATACCGTCTGAGCAATAATTTGCAATCTAGCGCAGTAGCATTGGCTAAAGAAGGGTGATGTAATGTATAGATGATGGAAGTGATAGCGATATATTAAGAAATGTTACTTTAAAAATTGTACTAAAACCTTGGGTTTTCTCAAATATACTATGTAACTCCAGAATGAATAGAGATATCGATACCAATGACAGTTTTTAAGAGTAAACTTTTGTAGCAATAATACGTGAAGAACTGTAATTTTTTTGAAATAGTTATTCAGTTGACGACAGCTGAATGCTGGATGTCAAAGGAAAATGTTGTTTATTTCCTCTTCAGCCTTCAAAGCCTTTGTTTAGTCGTCACTACAGATTTTTCGCTTCTGCCAGAGACACACTAGCCAAGACTTAATCAGATGCCCATAGAAATAAAAATTTAAAAAAACAAAACCAAATACTAAAACAGTATGCTATTTTAATATGTGCAAGTATTAATTTGTGTTAGTCCGAGTTTTCATTTTGTTTCATCTCCTTTTGAGGTGAAATAGCCATAGATAAGCAAATGAAACTACTTTTGACATTAAGGTGTAACCATTTCTTACCAATTTATGTGCCAATTTTTAACGTAAAATAAAAGTACAGATATCGTACATTTATAGTTTTATGTAAAACTAATCGTTTCTCCGAATTTAAATTTAACATTTAAAAAAACAGAAATTTTCAAACCATTAGGCCTGTGTTAAAATATTAAAGAGGTTTGTTAAATTATTTAAACATCTTGTTATAATGAATGACGTAAAAGCCGTGAAATTTTAATTGATATCTGAATTTATTCTAGAGAAATATCTTGTTACTAAAAAAAAAAATGGGGGATAAAAGAAACGTGTCAAGATAAAAATGTTTAAAATATATCTATGGTGATTGTGCAGATTAGGGTGACCAGAGATATTGGAAAAGTTTTCTTATTTTATGAAAATACACGTTAAACTGGATCTAAAACAAATATAATTTTCGCGGAAGATAAATACTTATATTGGAGTAAAATAACACAAATTACTTAATTGCACTTTTGTAAACATGTACAGGGTATTCCATACCAAAATATGTCTTATTAGATGTAATATATGTACCAAGTTTGAAGTTCATACCTTCAGATGGTTCTAAGATATAACAGATTAAGTAAAAAACACATACAGACAGATAACTAAACGTTTTAGGACATACTTTTATATGAACTTTTTTCTTCCTTTTTGTATGAGGAATTGAATCCCAAAGTCCTGAAAGGTTTTTTTAACATCCTGTATAAGTTAGTAAAATCAATTAAGTTATTTTATATAACAGAAATGCTAGCATTAAAAATAGCCTGAAGTTCTAACTTATAGTTTTTATTCAACATTCATGGCGGTCCTCTTCTAAAAAAGACAATATCTATTTTCGCTGTGTTAACACTACATAAAAGAAAGTAAACACTTCACTGACACCAAAAACGTAAATACTAAATATACTACAAAAAAATTGATGAAAAAAAGATTCAACGTATACTTGAATATGTGTATAAATCTAACAAAATGTGGATTAATAAAAGATCTACACCAAAACGTTTAAAACGCCATTGAATGCATTCAAATCAAACGAAACAAGAAAAAGTAATCTCGACAACATTGTCAAATTGAACATTACGTTTATATAAACACAATTGAACGTACGTGGTATGAGATCCGTGAGAAAGTACCGATATACGGAAGAAAAACTACATTTGGTCGGTTTCCTGGCAGAATATTTATTTAGAGCGAAATACTTCCACCGAAAGACAGAATTCATAACGTCTGGTAGGCGAAACTTTACCAAACACTCAAATAAGTTAAATTATAATATTTTCTATAAGCCAATTACAATATTACATATTTTTGTTTAAGTGCCCGAAGTTCTAACTTTCAGTCTCTAATCGCAGTATGTTTCCAGTTTAAGTTGATAACACTTCTCAGTTTTCTAAATAAAGGACTTCAGCTGATTTATTGTTTTTAGTTTCTATACATAGTTTATATTATATAAGTTGATAGTGAACTTCTTACTTTCAGAAAAATCTGGCAACGCTGTTATCACCTTTGCCAAATGGCTGACGTTGCCCATGTTAAATCGTCTATTCAAGTTTTAGTTTTGTTGTTTGTTCTGTAATACTTGTTTTAGATTGTTAAAATTTCATTTCTCGCCATCAGTGAAGTGTATAGATTTTTTAGATATAAAGGAAAAAGTGAAGTTTCGTGCCTTTCTATTAAAACTTTTATATCACCCACATCTTTCCTAATACCATTTTTTTAAACATCTAGCATTTCCCAAAGTTTGATAAGACCTTTTCTGAACATTCTTTACGTTAAAATATCTAGCGTTGAACCTTTTTCGCGAGGGTCATACAATATTTTTGAGGGGTGGAGTTTGTATTAAATCATAAATTAATTTCTAAATTTGAATCATGGTTTGAACAACAATTTGATTAATTACACAAAATGCTTTTAAATAGTTTTGTTTTATAGAAGGAAGCATTTAACAGTGGAGAGAGGCAACTGGCAACATATAGTTAGTTTTTTTTTTTTTTTTAATATACTAGTACAGGAGCTAAGAGGGGTTGAGCATGCACTTAAAGCCGTACGCAATTTTATTTTTGATTATTGTTTAGGCCACCTGGGTGAACATAAAAACGAATGTTGTCGCCTTCCCAGGTGGTCGACAACGAGGGGGGAGGGGGGAACATGGCCGCGTACACTATAAACTATAAACGCCCACAGCTCAACAACGGTAATAGATATAATTTTGAAATAAACGGTGTTTTACTGTATAAAGTACATACTAACAAAATGGTCCTCACAAAAAAAGTCCTATCTGTCTTAGTTTCGGAGTAAACAAATATTTTCGTTTAAAACTTAACTTTACCCTAGGTATTTTTCTTTTATTTATATGCTTAAATGACGGTTATTAGGCCGGAACAACAACAATGGACTAAAATTAGCAAATTTCATCTAAAACGTAATTTATTAAAAATATTAACTTATCCTTTTTGGTGTAAAGTTGTCTGTGAGAGTTCTCATGGAAAACTTCTTGAGGCTACAATGATGATGAGTTTCCTGCCAGCGGCGAGATTTGAGAGAGTCTTACCTTCTTATTGATAAAATGCTGAGAAAACCATATGGATCACCCGAATATATAACTACGCTAAATTTAATTTATTTAATAGTGAGGGGTTGGCTAAACATAACCAGTATAAACCAGATTCAAAGTCAAGGACTTTCTTATCAACAAACTATAAGGGCACCCGCCGCAGGGACCGTGTTAAAAACATTCAAAATTGTTTATATGTAAGGTTTGGAAGGACGTGAGTTTGTGTCGTGGCGAGTGTTGTCAATTAGTTGTTTGTGAACATAAATTTATAAATTTCGAAAATGTGTGTGTTCATTATGTGTGCAAAGTACAGTTTATTCACATTGAGATGTTGTTAATATGAGGTAAAACTGATTGCCTGGACGTAAGATTCAGAGCAAAGAGTTTGACACGTTGTTTTTAAGGATTGGAGCTTTTCATTTAGCTAAAAATGGGTTAGGCGTTATTGGACAGTTTGTACACGATAGTTGATTCTATGATATTTTTATTGAGACTGAAATATATGGGGAAAATACTTTGAAGGCTGTATTGAAAGGTGTGCATTACAATAGAGGGGCGTAAGGGCACACAAACTAATGTACGAAAAATGGAACTCTTTTTAAAGGAAACAGATAAATCAAGTACCACAGAAATAAAAAGTCGGGTATCATCTCTACAAGAAGTCTTTGTCAGTTCTGAGGTAGATGCCCCTGCAATTTATGACTTAATCGAAGACGAAGGTACCTCCTTGTTTACCGAATTTAGCAAATTCATTCAAGATAAATCGGTAGTCAATGAAACATTTCTGCCCTTTATGAAAGAGAGAAGTATAGCAAAGATAAAAGGATTGTTCGTTCCGATAGGAAGAGTGAACGTTGTGTATATGTCTTCATTACCACGAGAAACCCCCAAGTTAAAGAAATAGAAAAAACATGTCACGACGAATCTCAGCTCAATAATTATGTTGGCAACTCAAAGAAACATCGAATTGGAAGATCTGTTGAAACACGAGTTTATAGATTACCCACCATCTTTAACAAATGAAAGCGGTCATTTAAAGAAAAGTGTAAAGTGCGAACTAATAAATATTATTGAAAGTGAAACTACCTGCAACAAGGCTCTACATGATTTAGGAGAAGTAGATCAAGTTCTCATTGTAGATGGAATGGCTTTCATTCACTCTGTTCCAAACGCTGTTTTAAAAAATATGAACACTTTTCAGGACTTTGCCGAATATCAGTTGTCTAAATTTGAGGCTATTTTGACAAAGAGCTGTAGTAAACGAGTAGATGTTGTTTATGACAGTTACGATAACATTAGTGGTTATATAAAAAATGCAGACCTGAATCTAAGGAGCCTTGGAAAAGCCCCGCTTATAGTTAACATTCACAATGACTTAACTAAAGTTCCAAAACAATGGGCAAGGTATATATCAGTCCTGGAGAATAAGAAGAACCTTATTAAATACGTGACCAATTATGTTATGTTATAAACAAAATAACTGTTCCTGTAGCCAAAACTCTTTATTATGCTGGATCTTTGAAAGACGAAACCAAATGCTTCATAAAAGATGAAACAGAAATTGTAACTGAGTATTTGAACCTAAAAAGTAATCAGACAGAAGCAGACACAAGAATATTTTTGCATGCAAAACATGCTCTGTTAAATACTACCAATGGGGCTGAAGTTAACTTGGTGATACATAGCCCTGACACAGTTGTCTTCGTTCTAGGCATTTCGTTCTGGCAAGACTTCATAGCTATTGGCTGCAAGAGTATGTGGTTTTTAACCGGTATTGGTGATCGAAAAAGAGCTTTAGGTTGCCACTTAGCGTCTGAAGTCTCTTGGTTCTAAGACATCCAGAATCTTACCAGCCCTTCGTTTACTGGTTGCGATTGCACAAGCAAAATCGCCACAAACGAGTATTCTTTTAGTGTACTGAAAAATTTTGAAACGAGTGTCGATGCCTTACAACTTTTACGCGACAATGACTTGTCTCCTGAGCAGTTAATGAAGCTAGAGGGCTTGTATTTGAAAATAATAAATAAAAAGGGCAGTTCCTGTGACGAAAGTCGTCAGCTTCATTTTCTATCTAACCCCTCAGCAGTCAATGACATAAACTGTTTGCCTTGCACTTCTAACAATTTCCAACAGCACATTTTAAGATGTTCCGCTCAATTGTACTATTGGAAAAAAGCAACAATTGCATTTGTGGAGCCTTTGACTTAACTCAATACGGTTTTTACCTTGATGACAACAATAACTTACGCCCGCGTTTCATGACCTTGCCAGCTCTACCAAAGAATCTCATAGCTCCTTGTAAATGTAAAAACTGTGCTAAAACATCTTGTGCATGTTTTAAAAATGAAGTTCCATGCTGTTCTTACTGTGTTTACAAAGAAAAATGTAAAAACATGTTTACTAAAAGAAGTACCGAAGACGATGAAGATGAAGCATTGCAACAATAATTAGGCCTAAGACACTGAGGAAACTCTTTACTTATTTTTCGGACAATGGGACACTAGAAGCAGTGCGTATCATCAATCAAAAATTATATTGGGCACAGAAATCAGGAATATCCAAATATGCGTATCCTATACTACACAAGCAGATTTACAGGAAGTGGGAAAACTGTCATGAAAGAAGTTTTCCATGAGAACTCTCACAGACAACTTTACACCAAAAAGGGTAAGATAATTTTTGAAGTGATAACTTCTATTGGCCCGTTGGGCACTTTCGACTTGGCTATGTTTTCGAAATCTCGCGTCACGCCAGATTTCTCGCGAGATCTTGCATCACGCCAGATTTCCCGCGAGATCTCGCGTCACGCCAGATTTCTCGCGAGATCTTGCATTACGCCAGATTTCCCGCGAGATCTCGCATCACGCCAGATTTCTCGCGAGATCTCGCGTCACGCTTTTGTTTAGACACAAGTCAGATCGTGGAGAGGGAATATTATTAATACATTATTTACATTTATTAGCATAGCAATCAAATTAACACATAAGAATTAGTTAATATAATATAACAGCTGATTTCGCCCATCATCTGTAATTCTTAAACAAAACCCAGCGTAGATTATATTTTGGGGTTATGTTTACAACTTCAACCATTAAAATTTCTTGTGATGTTAATTTTCTTTTTATATTAGTTATACAACTAATGTAGGCTTCTATAACTATAAGTTATATGGGCTTCTACACGTTATAAGATTTGCTTTGGGGTTATAAACTGTATATAAAACTAACCTTTGATCATCAATATATTCGTTTATACAAATTTAAAGAAGGATACCTACTTACTGTTTAACTTCGCAAACATTCGTACATCTTTGTATAACATAATTATTTGATTATTAATTTCTTTACTGTAATATTAACAACTTCTAAATCATTTGATCTATCAATATGAAATAAAAGGTAACTAAAAGATAATATTTTTACCTTTCTTTAAATATATAATAACAGATATAAATAAACAATTTGAACAAATAGGCCTACAGTTTTATAATCCTTATAATTGTACACATTTACCGAGTTAAAAATCCCCGTAGTCGTAGAAGTTATCACTTCCAACGTGTGGTCTTAAGCACACCCAGTTTTTATTTTATTTTTTTTTAAATAAGTTACGTTTTAGATGAAATTTTCTAATTTTAGTCCATTGTTGTTGTTCCGGCCTAATAACCGTCATTTAAGCATATAAAAATAAAAGAAAAATACATAGGGAAAAGTTAAGTTTTAAACGAAAATATTTGTTTACTCCGAAACTAAGACAGATAGGACTTTTTTTGTAAGGACCATTTTGAAAGTATGTACTTTATACAGTAAAACACCGTTTATTTCAAAATTCTATCTATTACCGTTGTTGAGCTGTGGGCGTTTATAGTTTATAGTGTACGCGGCCATGTTCCCCCCTCCCCCCTCGTTGTCGACCACCTGGGAAGGCGACAACATTCGTTTTTATGATCACCCAGGTGGCCTAAACAATAATCAAAAATAAAATTGCGTACGGCTTTAAGTGCATGTTCAACCCCCCTTAGCTCCCGGCCTATACAGTTATTTAGTATATCTTGTTGCATGTATTAGCTGTTGTAACCGTCATCTCTTGGGTTAACGATTTTTTGAAGCAAGGCAAAATTGAAATATTTCATAAACTTTCGTTAACTTATTTCTTTATTTTTTGAAGATTTTATAACTAATAGCCTATAATAATTGAGCTGGAAAATTATTTCCAACAGTAATAAGAACACAAATCGTACAAAAATATGTTAGTTTATTATTTATCAAACACGTTTCAACGACTAAGTCCTCATCCTCAGTTGAACTTGAGCTTTACCTAATACAGTAAATTATATCTACTAGAATTATAAGTACGCACACACGCTTTTTCGTTTATATTCAATTTAATAAAATACTTACAATAAATATATAATTTCATAATACATAGACGATTATATCATTTTTGATAATCAGAAAGAAGGGGGGGGGGGGGGGAGAGACAGAGGGAGGGAGATTGATTTATTTACAGTCTTTATTTCGGATGAAGTTAGAACCATCGGGTCCTCTCTTCCACTTATCCCATTCACAAATAACATTTTTACACATATAACTGAATAACATACAACTTAACTTTTATACACACTTAACTAAAAATAAAAATTGATTTGACTATTCTAAAAACTTTTTGAGAGAGAGAGAGAGTTGTATAAAAACACCAAAGCTAATAAGGCATTTGTCGCCATGATTGACTTTATATGGTTATTGCTGTAAAGGTAGACGGGCGGCTTCTATTTATGGCCGTATATCGTTTATCACAGTTTCCGTAACTTTTATTGATTCAAACAACACTTCCTTGTAGGGTATTTGTAATAATCTAGGCTTAGTGCAAACCTATGTTACTGTAAGTCCAACGCTAAATATTTGTAATAAAGAATCTTACTAATGCCATTCACATTAATTTTATCACCGTTTTTTCCAAATTAAGAAATACACAATCACCTTTCAGAAAATACGCAATTTTTTGTTGGGACATTAAATTCAAAGCTTTATTTTTTATAATTACGCGGTATGAGACTACTAAGTTATTATTATAGGCCTTTGAGTTGGTATATGATGAGGATGGTTTATTAGAAATTTCAGTTGGAGGCATACTATTATTGAATGTATTTCTGCGCTTGACGATAATATCTGAACTACGCCGGACGGAACCAATCGTCTCATTTAATTTGATGAACCAAACACATGCCTACATCTTGTTCTTCGTACCAAATATATATTGTTAATTTGAGAAACACGCCTCTAATTTATATGCTTTCCAATTGGGAAAATTTCAAAGCAACCAATGCCATCTTTTGCTTTAAGTCCGAAAAACTTAACGCTACACAATTTAAAGGGTTTGAAAATGGAAGCAAACATATATTTTTTAAAATTAAAAATATGACAAAAACAGTTGTCAGCTAAAAATAATATGCACATACAATCGCAGCTTTTTTAAGTATTAACTCTACTTTCTATTTAATATTTGGATTATTCTTAAATGGTTTTGGTTCGTCGGATTTCTTCTTCCCTTCCGAAGCTATGCAGGTCTTGTCGACCTTTGGCTTCCTCGACTAATCGTCTGCAGTCTTTTCTCTCACTAGCTCAGATTCCAAATACTAAAAATACTAATGCTTCATGTCTTCCTCACGTCATCCATTCTTCCCAACAAATTCTGTTCGTAGCCTCTCGTGGTCAAGCCAACTTAACCTCATTTCCTTCACAAATCGTCCTCACTGTCCAGAAAGTCTTATATTTCTATAATCCTCACGGTTTTCGCATTCACATACCGACCCGTTTATTTTTCAAACCTTGCACGGCCATATTTTGAATACAAACCAGTAAAAGCTTCGTATCAATCAGATATACCCGTTTTGAGTTACACCGTTGGAAATATCCTCGACTTCAGAGTGTCTACATTGCAGACCGTGTGAATGTTTAGAGCATAGTAACCCAACCATACAGCCTCGGCCTCGCTGTGCTATGCGGGTTCTATTAATCTGTGAGGTTAATGAAACTAGTAATATGTTACAGAGGCTTGTTTCCTGAAATGGTGGAGGCAAATTTGTCTTGTGGCAGTGCAGTAACAACGCTTTATGATATGAGAAGAACAACCTGCAATAGAAAGTAGAGACGCTATAGTAAAGCGGCTGACATGAAACTAAATGTTATAGGTTGTGATCAAATCAATATGGCCGCTATGTGATCTGTCAAATGTAAATTTAGAAAGTGTAAAAATGTCCATAATTTGTATGAGATTTGAAAGCGTTAGGTGTATGTGTTTCCTTTTAAAATTGTAAAAAAAAAATGTGCGAAGAACAAGTAATTAAAAAATTTGCTAACTGTTGTTTTTTTTAATCCGAATTCGTTTATGAGTTATGAAGTTGGAAAAAATACTAAAGAATAAAGCATTCGCGAGCTAAATAAAATAAATAATATGCCTAAAAGAAAAGAGCAGCACGCACTTTAATAGCAAATTATAATAATAATATTACTATATAATATAACACTACCAAGACGTAAAATAATACTGTAATATACAATTAGACGTGCAAAACAATAGGAATACAAATTATTGTACAAAAATAAAAAATAAAAAAATACATTGAAACAAAATATTAAAAAACAAAAATTTTTATTTAAAAATTGCAGTGTATTTATGCGAAGACCACCTCCCCAGATCCTTCCTCAACCCAAACAAAAGTATAAACAAAGAGATCTTCCCTGTTTTCCCACCATCGATCTTAAGAAGTCAATGACACTGAATGTAAACTTTTGACGACTTGAAAATGAACGAAACAAAATAGCTGCCATATTGGAAATGGGTGACGAATTTTTGAAAACGTCGATTGCGTATTTTTTTTTTTACTTCTGTTGAGATAATTTCCTTACCTTCATATTATATTCAAACCTCTTTAGCTCGTATAAATAGAATTTCTTGCGTAGTTGGATTTAAGCAGAAGTTTCTGGGCTGCAACAAAGATATTTTCTGCTTCGTCTTTTATATTGACATATTTTTTTACATTCCTCTTTAAATATCTGGTCTCCATTCAATGTTTGATTATTTGTTAGAATAACTTCCGATTATTTAGGTAACTATCAATTACTAAGGGAAACCCCTGCGTGCTCCGCACGCCAACCCCGTTGGAACCTTCTATATATATAATTATGTTACGATTTCTTTATAATAAAGGTGTAGGATTAATAATAACCCCAAAGCTAAGATGGTAAATAATGTTAAATGTTCAAATCAAATGATTTTTTATATTTTACAGCAGCAGTTATAATAAAGGTTAAAAGAACCAGCAAGGCTCAGGCCTACACTTTAAAATCCTAACCTAAAAGTTAGAAATACAAATAATTGCTTCAAAGTTTGAAATCAGCTGTTAATGGAAATATTAGAGCAAACAGCTGTTTTATTTGTTATTTTATTTAATTGGTTGCCATGGTAATAAATGTAAATACATTTATTGGTTCATCTTTCTAGGCCTGACCTAAGAATTTTTCCGACTAAATTTACAAATATTGAAATAAAAAATGTGTTTATCCTAATGAATTATAGCCTATGTTACTCAGGGATAGTGTTGCTTTTTATTAGTAAAACTATTTTTTCAATCGGTTCAGTAGTTCCAGAGATTATCCCCTACATACAAACAATCAAACAAACAAATTTTACCTTTTTATAATATTAGTATAGATATAGAAATATGCGTATTCAGAAAAAAGAATGTAGAATTAAAGCAAATCATCAGCTGGAGATCTTTTCAAAGCTACAGCTCGGCCGAGGGTGGTTTTGTCACCTATTGAGTGTTTCATCACTTCTTCTACTTCCTCCACGGTATCGAATCATTTCTTAGTATGTTTTCTGGTTACTTTGTTTACTATAAATCTTTCACAGATTTTCTTTCGTGTATTTTGCTAAACTCATTTAAAAAAAATGTATTTGTTAATTCAGACGGGCAATACAAGGCCATGTAATCTTGATTTTCGTCTCTAGTATGTTTTTTTTTTGGAGCAATGATAGTTTATACAAATCCACAAACAAATAACATGTTTCGCTTGGATTTAGAAGCAGAGATTGTAAACAAGCGAACAGTTAATTAATTCATCCGACGTCCGACACCTACACTATCACAGTAAAGTCAACATACTTGTGGACGTACAACGCCCACATCAACAACACCATTCTACCGTCAAATTAATGGTAAGCTATATTCTGGAGCATGAATTTCCTGTTCATTAGTCTGGGAACCAAAATTTTTGCAACTACAATCACAGATCAAAAGATTTAAACAGTTTTTTCGAATTCTAATATCTTAAATTAACAGTTTCTTTTATGATCCTTTTGGTTTCTGAAAACAGATCCTTTTATGACTTTAACTGACTTAAACCTTGTTGTGTAGGCTATTTTACGTTTGTGATGTAGGACACAAGAAGGGTCATAATAAAAGTAGATTCTATTAATATACGGGGTGGGTGAAAAGTCTGAGAACGGCTTAATATTTCGTATGTAAGGAAAATTTGAAGGTAGATGTGATTGAGGAAAAAACTCTATGTAAAAATACTATTTTATTGAGATTTCAAAAAATGTAAGCGCTGTCTTGAATGTAACTTTGTTTATGTTTTTTACTTTGAAGATGGATACATCATTTCGAATTTCACGGTTGGGTTTCTCTTGAAATTCTTCACAGAAAAGATGTATCACATAACCACCTTCACATAAAAAAACAAAGTTACGTTCAATACGGCGGATACATTTTTTGAAATCTTTATAAAATAGTATTTTTACATAGAGTAGGTTCCTCAATCACATCTACCTTCAAAATTTTCTTATATACGAAATATTAAGCCGTTCTCAGACTTTTCGCCCACCCTGTAGTTGGCCTATGGAATTAAATTATGTTCAGAGTGTTGATCTTTTCACTAACCAATGCGGAGACAAATGCCATACCATGTCAAGAGTCTGTACCTTTATTAAATGACATCTGGACTCTTCGTCCTCCCCCTCAAACCAGGTAACCAATGTTAACACGTTCACTGCTAAGAACGCACATGAGAGCTTGACACTGAACATTATAGAAGTGGTCGACGCCAGCATTGCACGCCAACCTCCATATTGGGGGTATTTCCAATATACAGTGCATTGCGTGCTTCGCACGCCAACCCCGGTATTGGGGGAATATTCAATACACAATGCATGTGCGTCCGCTTTAAAATATTAGTGATTATTACGTAGACAGGTTAAAAAAATAATAATAAAGGGTCAGTTTCTAGCGAAGGAAATACGAAATATGCGTAGCAGTGAACTTGTTAATGACCGTCTGAGGACCCGGTCTCGTTGTCCTCGAGCGTTACACTAATTGTTTTTTCAAAATCAACAATAAACTATTCAACCTATTTACTCAGTATGTTGAAAATATTTGGTTAGAATATTATATCTAACCAATTACAGTTTCTCACAGCCGTAAATCTTATTTCACTTCGAGTTAAAAGTTTAACAAAATGTTTTATCAGAATACAGAATAAACTTTCACATTCATTTCGGCCGATTCCATTAAATATTCTAAACTTTAAGTTGTTTTGAAAGTTTGAAATCTCGAACAATCAGACTTCCCTCTCTTAACACTAAGTATGGGCATTTAATTGAATGTACTAATTAAACGGAGTAAAGAATTTAATTAAAATTCTGATTCCTTTGGGAGACATTCCCGATGGAATTGCGGTGCCGGAAATATTCCCGTTTTAATATAGTCACGGCCGAGGTTGTTATTTCAAATGTGATGTTTACACGAATTCTGAAACCGGTGTTGGTTCTTAATTGCCTTTTCTATTATTCATACGTAACGCTTCTTCGTAGGTAATGTTAATTATGTAGGGGCTATTTTGTTGGTTTTATTTCGTGTATTTTATTTTTGGTTATATTAAAATTGAAGGCTCTCAAAGAATAGAATGTTCCAGTTAATGTTCAGTTAAAATCATGTCTAAACCGTTACATATAGTACATTATAACGACACTAACTCTGTGATCGTTCTTCTTTTTTCTTTTTGATTAACAACAGAATATAACATAAATGGTAAATTAGCATAGAAAGCAAAACTTTACTGGTCTGTTAAAAGAACGTACCTGATAAGATTTCCAATTATGAAATTCAACAATTTCTAACAGTAAATAACTATTGAGCTTGACTTGTGAGACAGTAACTAGATAGAATAAAACCTGAACACAAAATCTCAAAATAAATACGTTTACTAACCTCAAACGCTTTTCACCGACAATGTCGCCATCCTCAGTGATGCACGGGCTACAGTAACCAAACTATAACTCAAACTACAACAATAACTGTAGCCCGTGCATCACTGAGGATGGCGACGTTGTCTTCGAAACGCGTTTGAGGTTAGTAAACGTATTTATTGTGAGATTTTATGTTCAGGTTTTATTTTACCTAATTTCTAATAGAACGAAATTTAATGGAGAACCGGTTTCCTTCTCACTATTTTGTTAATATGACGTAGAAATATGCACTTTTTGTTAGAGTGGTCAACAAGTATAGTTTTTCACATTAAAAGATTTGTCTCACCAAGATTTTTAGTATATATACAGGGTGTTGAAAAAGTCTGGAACCGGTTTGATATTTCGTATATAAAGAAAATTTAAAGGTAGATGTGATTGAGGAACCTACTCTATATAAAAATACTATTTTATTAAGATTTCAAAAAAATTATCCGCCATTTTAAATGCAACTTTTTTAAATGGGATGGTGGTCTTGTGATACATCATTTCAATGTAGAATTTCAAGAGAAAACCAACGGTGAAATTTGCACATCCATATCTTTAACCGATTAAACATGGCGGCCAAAAAACAACGAAATCATGTTTTCCGATGTTGCCCCATTTTGCTGTACTATTTTTTTTAACACTAATTACTATTATTTTTGGATTTAGAATTAAATAAGCTTTTAAACGATATGCCACACAACGATATTTGTATGAACCACTCGAAATCAATTATTTTGAAAAAAAAATCAAAATGGCTGATACACAAAAATTTTAAATACTCCCAAATATCGTTGTGTGGCATATCTTTTGAAAGCTTATTTAATTCTAAATCCAAAAAGAATAGTAATTAGTATTTTTTTAAATACTATCGGCCTACAAAATTTCGTAGTTTTTTGGTCGCCATTTTTAATCGGTTAAAGTTATGGATGTGCAAATTTCATCGTTGGTTTTCTCTTATAATTCTACATCGAAATGATGTATCACATGACCACCTTAAAGTTACATTCAAAATGGCGGACCCAAAATGGTGGGTAAATTTGTTGAAATCTTAAAATAGTATTTTTACATAGAGTAGGTTCCTCAATCACATCTACCTTAAAATTATCTTTATATACGAAATATTAAACCGGTTCCAGACTTTTTCAACAGCCTGTATACATTTTTTAAACTGGCATAAAATAAAAAAAAAACAATAGTAATCCTTGTATTGTATTTCCTTAATATAAGCTACAGACAGTAATTGACGATACAAATATGTATGTCACTATTGTAGGATGTGACTTAAACGTTGCAATTGAGTTGTATTGGTTTATTTCAACAGTTTCCGATCATGGATGAAGTTTGCGAGGACTCGGTTGACAGTTCACGCATACAATATGTAGGACAAGGTCGTACCACTTCATCGCGCAAACTGAATATTCAGTTTGACATGTCCTTTTGGTTACAGTTTAAAAACTTTTACAACGCCGAACTTATTTCTAACGTTACAGTCAAGCTCTTAATTAATGAGCTAGGGTACATCGCGTGCTTCTCAAGTAATCAAGTTAAACAATACTTTAGCGTGGCATATATGCAGTGCTTAACTTCTGCAGAAGTCTGATATGATAGCAGTCAACGCGTCCATTAACAACACATCTGTTCTGTAACAATTACGCGCAGAACTCCATTAGTCTATCTTAATCGTCTTTGTCGAAGTCATGCTGTGAGATAGTGTGAGGCTATTACTGGAACGTGTTTAAGTAGCTTTTATTAGCGGTCGTACCTGGCTTGCTCGTACTCGAAATAAAGAACCCTTCTACCTGGAAATAATTGACTGGAGAAAATTAAACATATGATTAATCGAAAGTAGATAGGCTAATGGGATGGTTAATAATACACGAGACGAGACTTGGTTTGGTCTAGGGATGATCTCTTTTTGTAAAAACGTAGTCTCGTTCAAGAATCTCGCTTTCTGGTCACAGACGGGTCTCGATCAGTTGTTTTTAGGTAGATTTGGAAGAAAGACTATATATTGCCTAAAAGAGAAGGACTGGTTACCATGGTGCGACTTCCGGAAAATTCCTCAAAATTTACGATTTATACTAGGCTAAAAAACTGTATGTATAAAAAAAGTGTAATTTTAAAAGTGCAAATTTTATGGAAGTTCAAAAAGTATTAGATGGGCGTTATATGCCTTATATATTCTAGAATGTTCTCGAAACTTCTGGAAAATTCTATAATATTCTCCAAAATTCTAGAACGTTCTGGAATATTATAGAACATTCTAGAAGCTTAAAGAAGATTCTGGAAGCATCTAGAACATTCTGGAACAGTCTAGAACATTTTGGAAGCTTCTAGAACATTCTGAAATATTCCGGAACATTCTATAAGCTTATAGAACATTCTGGAATAATCTAGAACATTCAGGAACATTCTGATCAGTCTCTGAAACTTCGGCGCTCTACTTCCAGTTACTTCACCGACTTCCCATAAGAAGGCCATGGTGCGATGCTCTCACCGAACCATTCCCCTGCAGTTTCAAACCGAAACCTTTTTCGTGGATGGGGATGGAGGGTTACCTCCATAGAGTTGCGAGGTGGGTTGTGGAGTTAATAGTGACACGCATGGATAAACCTCGCTTCATGTACTATGTAATATATTGATTAAATGGCTAAATAAGTTAAACGTTTCCTGCAAACCGAATCTAATTCAAATCTATATAATTTATTTATAATTTATATAACTGGAAAACTATAAGAGATAGAAGGGTACTGTAAGCGGCGTAAATGTTCTAAATTTTTAGCTCTGAGATATCAACCAACCTCGTACCTTCTTTAGTTTTTAAAATAAATAAAAAAACGAAAAATTGTTCAGAAAATATGAATTTTTATGGCCCCGAATGCTCAAAGAAATTTAATGCTTGAATCACCAACATCGGTCCATTAGGAGAGGCTGGGCGATTAAAAATAGGTTTTCGACAAAAATATTTTATTATAATATATATAGGTTAAAATGTATTGAAATCATTTCAAAGTTAATAGCTCGTTATTAATTATTCCGCTATTGTTTTACTCAAACGTAATTACTAGTAGGAAATATAATTTATCTTTTGTGCACACTGGACGTGAACTAATCTGATAAATATAATAATTGGACTGTGTTCCAGATTGTTGGTAACGAGACTGTACCTTCAATACAATTTAGTTGTTAATAGACCTCGTTTTAATTTAGGTCGTACAAATAAATTGATTGTGTATATTTGCCTGCTCTGTCATTTCGTTAATCCATTTAAAATTGCTATTTTACGTGATTTTGTTGCTTTAAAACAAAATCAGCTGTTTAAAATTATAAATTGTATAAAAGGACCTACATATAACAATAAATCAATCGATAAATTTAAATTGTATTAGTCTAATACAGAATTATCGAAACATTTGAAGGGGGTAATTTTAATTGTAATTATTATAAGTTCAAAATATAATATGCGGTCCTTTTAGCAATATTTTATGCAGGAATAATTAATTTGAAACTTTCTAATTCGCTGAATTTATTGTGTAACTTTAAGTTTTTTAATTCATGATGTAATAAATTAAACTGTTTTGTATTTGTTTTGTTCCAGGTAAGACCCCACACCTTGTTGGCAACTTGGTAAGGTTTAGTTTTGCTATAGTTTTGCTGTGACTGTCTAAACTGAATTTAAAGTGTACTTTTTATGGTAAGCAATGATCAAGAGAGAAAAAATCATATCTTTTCCTCCATTGGGCGATAGAACTGTACAAAATCGAATTTAAAAAATTCACTCCAAACATCCATAAACATTCCAAATTTATTCAACTACATTCTCAGAGCCTTCCTCTTTAGCAAATGTTTTAACGCTATTACTCGAATTGTGAAAATGATGTTTATTGCAGTTTTTAATTTTTACCAGCAGCCGCGCTTTTGCTCACAGATATGACTAAATAAACGAAAGAAATATCGGGTAAATATTTCACTGGCCCAAAACCTTATAATGAGTTTTCGTCCAAATCAATCTATATTTCCCCTTTAGGCTTACTTAAATGATCAGCCACCAAGCGCAGTAAAACGATTTCGTCCAGTTTTTTTAGGTGTATTTGTTTTCTACGAGTAAATTTTACCAAAATATTTTCTTCCAACAGTATTTTCACTTTAGACGCAAACAATCGAAATGCATGACTTTAATTTCCTGTTCTCAAACAGTGTGTTCATGTTCTTGACTCCTCAACAGTAAGTCCATTCGCGAATCTTCTGGGAGATTCTGGAACATTCTACAACGTTCTCGAATGTTTTAGAACATTCTGTTAGTATTCTGAAATTGACATTTGAAATCAAAATTAATTTATTTGACCCTTCTTATACATAATTTACATAATAAAAAATTTCAAGCTTAAATGATACGCTTAATAATAAATAAAAAACTATTCACAGTACAAAATATAATACATAAAATATAAATTTATAACATCATAAATAGAAATTACTAAATGGTCAAATCATCCCGAGGTTATAACCTGTTTGGGATGAAAATATTTATATAATTAAACATATAAAAAGCTCGATGGGAAAGAAACAAAACGCCTTGACCGGCCATTTCAACTGCACATTACACTAACATAAACACATTTAGAATACTAAGATTTGACTTTTACTTGACAACAACAGTAACACAATAATAAATAAAAAATATATATATATATAATTAAGAAAATCAATCCTGCATTGACCTTTTTGTTTCCAAAAACACCTCTTTCGGAACCAAAAGTTCACCAAAAAAACAAAACGTAACAAAATTCTTCATAATAACAATACCAAGTAGGCTACATTCCAACTTCAATCACACAAATATACTCACACACACTTAGTCTACACCCCCCCCCCCCTCGCACTCACCAACACTTCTACTATTTAGTATCTCGGTGAAGAAGAGAGCCTTCAAGAATAATCACAAATACTTGACGAATAATTACTGAAAGTTTATCCACCCTCACTGGTTACTGGTGAAGAACATATCGATCTGGTCCTGTTCTAATAACTATTGTTTTAAAAGTCTGTGGAACTCAAATTTATTTCTACAAAGTTTAATTTTTATAGGCATCAGATTAAAAAAATTTGGGGCAACATAGTTAGATTTGGTTTAGGAAAAACTACGTTTAAATTATTCCGTAAAGTCCTCCCTCTAGCCCCTGTGGTATAATTCCCTCCACTTCTACTAAAGAATAATCTTAATACTTTAAATATATATAAATTTCTAAAGGGTAAAATGTTAAGAATTAATTTTGAATAATGGACCAGCGTGCTCCAATTTAGTTCTGTTTGGTTAATTCGAATAAAATGTTTCTGAAGCACAATAACTGGTTTTAATGTACCGTAGTATGCCCCTCCCCAAACTTCAATACCATATACCAGCTTTGATACGCGCTTAACACGCACTTGGTCAGTTATTACTTGTGCTTCGTGTGTGGAAATAAATTTGTTTTCCTAACATGATTGGCCATTGATAAAATCTTCATGATGCCACTTTTCACTGTTCCATGGAGTGGGATAAATAACTATTGACAGGAGTACCTAGTATGACCTTTCAAGCTTGTGGTAACAACCCTCTGGCTAGAACTAGGGGTGGCCGAATCCCTTTGTGCCACGTCACCCTCCAACTCTACAATTGTTGATTCCCTATTCATGAACTTTAATTTGATACCCCTCTTGACAGACTTGGAGTGGTAAACATCGTCTGAGTGGTACCGGGTGATTAAATGTGTTTAGGTTTTGTTTGCGGTTTAAATTGTGTTTTGAATCTGTAAACTGTGCTTAGCTGGAAGGTTTTGGTGTTTTTGTAAGGGGGGGGGGCTGAATGAAATCATTAACCGTGGGGTGTTGTAAATTTGAGTTTTTGTTGCAATTTTCTATTGACAAAGTCTGAACATATTGATGTCGAAAGTTCTCATAGATTGTGACTTTAAGAATAGATTTGGACGGTATTTTATTTCCGATTATGACGACGCTCGATCGACACGAAATTTGAACGTTTGCAATTGCTGCGTTTTGCCTCTCAAGGACAAATTTATTTATTTTTAAAGTTAATCCCTTCTTCTTCAACACTTCCGTTGACTTGAAAATACATCTTATTTGTATCTATCTGTTCCTCTAGGTATAGTGGTGTTTAATAAATTCCTAACACTTTTAAGTATATGCTATTTTCTCTATTCTCTGACACATCGCCTAATTTCACGTCTTCTTACATCCTTTGTATTATTTGTCTTCTTTTTACTTTCTCACCCCTATACGTAGTATATGGAGAAAGTATTGTTTTCGTCAAAATTTTTGAATTTGAATTTTTAGTGGAATTATCTGTTTTGCTAATTCCCTGAACCCCAAAAAATTGTTTAATTGAATTATCTGTGTTGGTGCTCCCTGAACCCAAAAATATTTTTAGTGGAATTATTTGTTTTGGTGCTCCCTGAACCCCAAAAAGTGTTTTTTGGTGATGTCTGTCCGTGTGTCTGTGTGTCTGTTAGGATGTGTACAGAGCTGGAGACCATACCAACAGTCCGATTTTGATGAACATTGGTATGTAGGTGTAGTACTGGAATATCTTCAAGCGTTTTTTCATTTTTCAAAATTTTTTATTTTAAGGGAGTTTTACCCCCCCCCCCCCCCCCAATGGCAAAAAAACGAGAAAAATATAAATTTCTCAAAAGTGGCTCTAACGATTGTGATAAAATTTGGCTTATTTGTAGTCCTTAATGTACCCTACTATATGGAAAAAACCGTATCTTTCTAAAGATTCTCGTTTAGGTAATAATAATAACTGATTTTGGGGGTTTTTAGCCATAAAGGCGGTTGTTTTTCAAAAATTTTCAAAAACTTTATTCGTCCATCTATACAGGCCTAATTGATGTGTTTGGTGCAAATTTGTTCGAAATCGATCGAATAGTTTTCTCTCTAGATAATAATAATAATAATATCTATTAGTTAATCTCCTACTTTAATAAATCACCACTCCTACACCACCTACAATTATGAAGTCACAGTGGATCTGTTTAATAATTTAAATATGTTTGTGAGAAAGTATGTGCCAGTTCCTGGTACAGTTTATTTATAAAGGTGAAAACCCTGAGCGGTTATCAACGCCTCGATTTTTCTTTTCTATATTTGTATAGCGGTTCTTCCCTTTCAACATACGTGTAAACTATGTTTTGTTGACATGATTCTCTTGAAAATTCTTTAGTGTAAAATATGATCCGTAAATGCTGCTACTTTGAAAGATTGGATATTCGGCCACTTTTTCTACCGAATTATAGTGATAACGACTTTTTTGTCGATATCGTAGATAAAAAGTGACACTTGTCAAAGGTAAAAAATATGCTAGTCAGTATGTCTTACAAAGTGAAATATCATAGGCGATGTGCGTGTGAAAACAATACCTGGTTAAGCAATAATTATGTTACATAACTTGTTAATGTAATGAAGTTGAAAGCAACTTGCTGTATCCTCTGTACCATAGTGTGTCTATTGTAAGGCAAACATTACAGTTAAAGTGAAATATTACGTCTACGTGACTCATGGGCGGATCCAGCCGATTTTCAAGGGAGGGGCTGTCTCCTATTCCGGGCATATGGAGCATAGATTATTTTTTTGGAATACAGTGCTTGAAAACGTCTATTTTGGCTATTTCACGAGCACCCATTTTTAATAGGAATTTTATTATAACAAATTGTAGAGAATAAATCATAGGATTGAACAATATATTTGAAAATTTTAAATAACCTTATTCTATAAACTTATTTCACTTTGTTTCACTAAATTAGAGTAACCAAACCAAACTCACAAACGTATATTATACAGTTCTAGCCAGACTGGAAAAGGTAACGGCTAATACGCCTAGAGCTTTGAAGAAATGTATCTATTAAATTTTCACGGAAATACCGGAATAGCCTCGGAACTCTAAACCAAGCTTTTCCTATATCAAACGAAAATATAGAACTTGCATTTCAAATCGATATAAAAATCATTATACAAATATATCGATTTGTAATAGATACATCGATTGCAAAATGTGCTATCTCATTGGTTGAAAACTGCCCAATTGCAAGGGTTTACAGAAAACTTCATATCTGAGACACTATAAGAGTGACGAATGATTGGAAGATCGTGGTAAAAATTTCAAATCTTGACGAATCCAATAGTGTCCTTATCTTCTTCTTAAAACAAGTCTATCTAACAGTTATGGTTATGTGCCTTCAAAAAGTGTCGGGTTTGAGTCATTTGCTTGTGCTTTTTCGCGCGGCATCAGTTTATTTAGACAATTGCAATTTTACAACGATGATTACTAGATTACATATGTAAATATACGTTTAAGAAGAACTTTTTAAAAACAAGAATTAAACTTCAAAACATTTCCTTTCCAATGGTTTTTTTTTTTATTGAGATTGGGTAATATTTAGTGGGTGAAATATTTGATACAAGTTGTGTTGTCTGAGACTACTCAATTGAGCAGTCTGCCACTTAGACGATTAAACAAAACAAATATATAATAACCCAAAGGAGGGGTTTACAGCCCCCCTGGATCCGCCAATGACGTGACTACAGGTGAACATGTTAAGTTAGTCATTAGTTTATTTTCTTTGAGCCACCTAAAGTATAACAAAATACGATTTAATGATTTTTTGTCAGACGAAAATTTTCTCACTCAACGTGGCCTATACATAAATTGAAATAATCAGTAGATCGAAATCAGTAATCTTTGCTTTCAAGAAAAGAACGTGGTGACGAGTATATATATATTTTTTATATAGTCAAGAATTGCTTTCCAACGACGTCAAAAACATTAAAATCGGTTCAGTAGAACTTTAAATCCATTTATTTCTATAAAAAACACAAGTACTATACATAATACAATAAACTCTGCTTTGACTGAAAATAGCGTATCTCAGCTGATTTTGATTGGCTAAACATTTGTACATGTGTCCTTAAGATAAAACACCTGTAAATGATGTTCAAAAAATTACTCAACTCCCTTTAGCAGACAATAGGTTTAAGACTACACAAAACCTACATTTCCCCTTTCTTTATAATTCCCTTATGAATGATTCGCTATCCCCCTCCTCTAGAGGCCCCACCACAAGTATTATTTAGTTTCCATTTAGGTTTTAATATTATTGCACGCAAGAAGCACTTCCTAGTTCTCAACAGATGTAGTAGATTTTTTTCAATCCTACATCCTTGTATACTCGCCTGACGGAATAATTGTACCATCAATATTATTTACTTATTGTATTTCCCTCTCCTTTTTTGTACATTTTTTAATACTTTTTCTATCGTCTTGTACTTTTTACTCTTTTCTTCGGCTTTTCACAGTTTTTATGATTTATTTGTTAAAAGATTTCACCAGACTTTTCGTTTCTATTTCTCCTTCGTTCCAGTTTTTTAATGCGATTCTACTATATTTTCTTATTACTTTTCCCGGTCTGCTTTTAAACTTATCTATTTTTTCTTTTTTATTGTTTTTCATTTGCTTGATGCTACTTTTGTTTCATTTCAGAGTCTTGAATCATTTGCTATCCCGTTTCATTACTTTTCTTTTACCACACTTTTTAAACACCTCTTCTACACTTTGGTTCCTTTTTATTTCTTTTCCCATTTTTTGTTTACAGTTTCTTCTTTTCATCTCTTTTCCATTTGCCTTTTTCCTTTCTTCTGTCCATTTTTTTATCCTTTTACTATAAATTGGACTCTATTCCCTTCGCCTTTGTAGTATTTGTGTACATTCACCTGACTATTCGCGTTTTTTATTATTTGTCTTCTTGTTTTCATTTCTTGAGCAAGTATTTACAATATTTTGCTCGTCTTTATTCTTCGCAAGAAACAATTCACGAGTACTTGAAACTGCCTCGACGGAGGTGCTATCTACCGTAGAATCTGAAAACACCGCGGTTCGATGATACGTTTGTTTATACAACCTGTTTGTACCGACGCGCGACGGTGCAATTTATGGGTTGTAATTTCATTTAACGTTTTATTCCAAACTGCAGGTAATTGGAGCGGGAATAGCCTTGTTTGAGCTGGTTTCATAAATTACACCATATGCCTAATGGTTGTGTTGTCTGTAAAGTTGGATTTATTCAAAACTGAGATGTTCTTTTGTTTTCTTTTTCTTTAACTGCTACTTGCTTCTTTTACCTTTTCGTCGTATCTTAACATTTTCTTCCTTAGTTTGAGTTGCCCTCGTGTAATTAAGATTGCTTTTTTCAAATCCCGTAGTCTGTATCTGCCTTCATTTCTAAATTTTTCTTACTCTTATTGAATTCGGTACAAATGAACGATCCACCTAATCTGTTGAGATTTAATAACAAACACTTTTTATATTTTCTTGGTAAATCGTATGATTTATTCGTGCAATTTGTGCATTCTTATTTTAACGGGTCTGTAAATCCTTGTCACAGTTTTCTTTTCAAATCTATTGAGTACATTTTCATGATTTTTGGTTAGTGGCTACGCTTTATAATTTGCCTTTGCTTATGCAGTATATTATGTGTTACCAGTTCTTTATAGCTACTCAAGATTCTGTTCACTGTAGCAATTCTAAGCTTAATTTCTGCTGTTAGATAATTATTTTTAACGTTGATATGTTTTACCGCTGGGGTCAGGATAAAGTTTGAAGCAAGTCAGGTCGATGGAACGGGAGAAGTCTACTATACTGAAAAATATAGGCTATTATACTAAAAGATTATAGGCGATTGTCTATTATACTTAAAAAATATATGCTATTGTCTAGTATAAAAAATATAGGTGATTGTCTGGTATACTAAACAAATATAGGCATTTATCATTTGCTTTAAGAATAAGGTTACGATTGGATCAGATGATAGACATTTACCGTTGCATCCGCCTGACTATAGTGAGAAG
>JAGFPH010000399.1:174994-200262 GCA_018207615.1 Philaenus spumarius | reverse complement strand
AATAACAAAAATTCGCACGACAAAAACCGAATGGCGAAAATCTGTACGGCAAAACCCAAACGACGTAAACCCGAACAGCGAAAGTCCGTAAGGCGAAAACCCGAACCACGAAAGTCCGTACGTCAAAAAACCAAGTGTTCTAGAAATAAATGGTGTTTTGTGGAGTTAATAAATAATTAATGTTATTAATTAATAATAACATACTATAAGTATGTATAAGTATTAGGTGTAAGTAATAGTTAATAAATTTTTTGTGGAGTCTTGTTGCAATGAATCGTGAATACATTTTACGAATGAAACCCCATATAGAAACGCCGTGTTTTTTTTTAAACTGGCGTAAAAACACGAATATTTAATTTCTTGTTTTAAATATCACTAAAAGTACTAATTCTTTTAAAAATTATAATACTAACATTTTTATTGAAGTGTTTTTATGCCGGTTTCTAGAAAAAACATTTCACGAATTTGATATACTACTTACACAAATTGTTTTGGATTGTAAAAATATGCTATTTGAAAAAAAGAAACTTCAGCGTACAACATTTTTTCTCTGCATTGAAATTGTCATTACTTAATGACATTTTACAAATATTCTTTCATTTCAGCAGATCTGTAAATTTGATTTTTTAATACAAATATATCTTTTAAACACATACAAAGGTTATATCAAAGATGTTAACAGATTTCTTATAGCGCTGGAACCTCATTAAGTGAATCATTAAATAAAGTATCCTTTAACATTTTATTTCTTAAATTATTCTATTAAAAGTACCAATATTCTTTAATGAATATCTTTCAGATTTAATGATTCTAATTTAGACTTGACTAAGAAAATTATTAAATCTTTTCTTAATAATTTAGTTCTTTAAGTCATTTGAACGTTTATAATTTACTGAGCTCCTTTATTTGCATGAACAGTTACATTTAATGAGAGGGAAATGATTGTAATGGCATTTTAATTTCCATGAATTTAAATTATTTTAAATATTGTACTGTATAGTTGTAATTTATATCTTTTTATCGCAATAATCATACATTTATTTACTTGTAATTTTTAATTGAGTAGTCATTATTGCAAAGGCTTAGACGTTTAATATAATACACCTCAAACCCAAAATATGGTTCAGATAAGTGCACGGTACAATTGTCGTATGGCCTCGTGTTAGTAATTCATTAGAAAACATTTTGCTATAATTAACAACGCTTCTGATTCCAAATCATTAACCATGGAAAACTAAGCAAATAATAAACTAGAGTTTCTAGACGTGCGTGTTGAGAGAGGTAGGAATGTCCTGAAAATTTAAGTTCATAGAAAAAAGAATCACACAGGTCGTTATTTTTAAAAAATAATTATAATTTAACGTTAGTTAAATTCATTCCTTACTTGATAGAGCTTATAATATTATTATTCTGATAAAAAACAGTGTAGACAGTGAACTAACTCGCAGTAAGCAGGATTTAATTCTAACGGATATCCTCAATCCATATTTACAAATGTAAAACAGCGAAAAATAATAAGAAGAAAGAATCCAAAGATGAAAATAAACCTCTAGCATACGTAAGATCTCTCCTTATGTGCCGGGTTTATAATCCAGTCAAATTGTGTTTTTCGCAGGAAAGTATTGGGGTAGTTTTGGTTTCTTCCATTTTAAATGTATTTTGGGGTGTTGAATCCGAATCTGAGGTTTGCCTACAAAATTCCGTGATGCAACATTGAAAAAAATGCAAAAACGTAAAAATCTCATGTTTTGGCGTTTTTTTTGCTTATAACTCGAAAACTATCAACTTTTTGTCCATAACCTCCCTATTCAAAAAGAAAGTACACCAAATTTCATTCCATAGGTTTTTTCTCTCACGAACCGTTGGGGCTCGAGCGCTAGGCTAGCCTACTTGAAAATTTTCGTATTTCGGCTGTCTCCCCAAAAACCCACTTTTCTCTTCAAAATTTTAGTTCATTATTAAAGACTGTCAATTAGTGAATTCCTTCCGGTTTTCTGCATATATGTCTTACTTAGATCATATATATGAAGGTACAGGTAATTTAAAAAAATAATAATTTAAAGTCCAAAATTATACAATTGTGTTAAAAAAAGTTTAAATTCCAAAGAAACATCTTGATAAATATTACAATTTATTATATTGTATTATTTTACATTATTATACATCTATACATTATGTATAAGCCGTTGTCGTTTGATGAAAAATTATCCAAACTTGCTTATCTCATGCAAATGCAAAATGGTGATTTGCAAAATATCAAAAACTTATTTTCCTGGAGAAGAAAACCTATATAATAAAATTTGTAGGAAAATTTGATGTTCTTTCATTTTGAATAGGAAGGCAATTTATGAAAAGTTGATTTTTCTCGAGTTACAAGAGAAAACCCGCTCAAAAATGAGATTTTTTACCTTTTTTCCCATTTTTTTCAATGTTGCGTCACGAAAGTTTGTAGGCAAACCTCAGATTTGGATTCAGCACCCCAAAAATCATATATAATGGAAGAAATCAAAACTTTCCCGCTAAGGGCTCTTTTGAGCACAAATTGACTATACAGTATATTATTGTAGGGAAAAATTAGGGGCGTAGCTATAAAATATACGATTTGTACAGCTTTCAAAAGACAAATCATTCTTAGGCAACATCTTTTCCAATATATTTAGGCAATATATAGACGAGACAAAAAGAGCTTTAAACATTAGAATAAAAACACAAAAATAATGTGCGATTAGGCCAAGTCGATAAATCGAACAGAACATTTATGGCCTGAAGTATATTATGTATACGTAGACATCTAAAGTATATGTTATTTGGTCTTAGGTTTCTATTTTTGTGTTTATCTTTCGCCTCATGTTTTGTTTCAGTTTTGTTATTTTTGTGCTTCTTTCAATAATGATGGTACACAAAAGATGCATTTTTTAGTACTACTGTATATGTAATACATGTTTTCTTTGTTACAGGTAAGATCTACCTTACAGTCTGCCTAAAAGTGGTGAGATTCGTAAATTTTCTTTAAAACCAAATAATAGTATTAAGTTAAACGTTAAATGTTAGTTAACTTTTAGGAACTTTTGAAAATTCACGTATTTAAATCTTATGAATTATTGATGGCATTATATGGGGTAATTTGTTTCTTCTACAAATTTCGGCTCGTGCTAAAATTGTTGCAGTGTTATTTTCCATTGTATTTTTAGCGAATTTCTATAGGAAAACTGAGCTATTGCATGGTAAGACCCTAGGTCGGGAGTAGCAAATGAGCACCGACCGTGGTCCCCAGAACACGTTTTAGGGTGTCATTAAAAATCATATATACGTATATATACGTGTGTATAAGTGTTCGCACTCTAGCGGCCGCACTTAAAGTACGATTTGGTTCAAATTTGGTACACATGTTCGTTGCCTACGTCGCTCGGACGAGTTCGTTACCAAAACAAATCCAACAATCGGAAGCACGTTTTTTGAACGGAAGTAACTATTTTTTTAGTTTTTTCGACAAATATAAATGTAGGATGTTATTCTGCACATTTTGTTTTTTTACGCGACATTATAGCTCGCTTGGTTCCCTAAAAATCGATCGAAACGTAAAATTCCATGTAAGTACCCGGTTCAAAGCCATGTGGTGGATTCTACCGAGGGGCTGGCGTGCGAAGCACGCAATGCTTCGTGTATTGAAAATACTCCCAATATGCGGAATGGCGTGCGAAACACGCAATGCATTGTGTATTGAAGATACCTTCAATACGCGGAATGGCATTGCTTTGTGTATTGAAGATATTCCTAATATGCGGAATGGCGTGCGAACTATTTTGCAGCTATTCAGCACCGTCGTGAATAGACGTATTTCGCAAATTGTAGGTTGAAACCCTAAAACATAGGCCTATAAACTTAATTTTGGAACTCAGCGCTTCAGCTGCGTGGTATAATTATTTTGAATGACTGAAAAAAGTTCTTGTGAAGTAATATTAAATACGATAAATGTATACAAGGAATATTTTTATATTTTTTATAATAAGTAGGCCTATATTCTTGTGTGTAACTTGATAAGAAGCTTCACTTCCCTCGTGGTGTGCGCTATCTGATGTACATACAAACCTGTATTACAAAAACCGCCGTACTCTAAACTCTATTGACTTCATTCCACTTCTTACATCATGATGACCAAAGCAGCAACAATCCCTAAACACTAATGCCAAAATGTACAACAGCTTAGTGTTCAATCCTATAGTGGCAATGTTCATGTCTAAAGTCGGCGTTTCCACTCTAGCGAGCAAATAGGATTGAGTTCTATTCACTCGACTGGAATAGTCATTGGACGATTTACTAAATGTATGTTTACACGCCACAGTTGGTGTAAGGATTGAGTATAGTTGTTGTATGCGTACTCGTGTGTACGAATATTTATTTAGTTATTGGTTTTAGGTATCCCACCTAGTTTTGGAGTTCATGATAATTCGACCACGCAGCTGAACCGCTGACGTGTGTTGAGCAAGTTTCCAAAATTAAGTTGCTCCTATTGCACCGCCATTCCGCATATTGGGAGTATCTTCAATACACAAATCATTGCGTGCTTCGCACGGCATTCCGCATTTTGGGAGTATCAATACACAAAGCATTGCGTGCTTCGCATGCCATTCCACACATTGGGAGTATTTTCAACACACAAAACATTGCGTGCTTCGCACGCCAACTCCCTTATTGGGAGTATCTTCAACACAAAATGCATTTCGTGCTTCGCACGCCAACCCCACGGTAGAATCCACCACATGGCTTTGAACCGGCTACTTCTATGGTATTTTACGTTTGATCGATTTTGGGGGAACCAAGCCAGCTATAAGGTCGCGTAAAAAAGCAAAATGTGCAGAATAACATCCTACATTTATATTTGTAGAAAAAAACTCACAAAAAAATCATTCTCGTAGGAAAAATCTCAAAAAATAGTTACTTCCGGTCAAAAAACGTGCTTCCGATTGTTGGATTTTTTTGGCTAACGAACTCGTCCGAGTGACGTAGACAACCAACATGTGTACCAAATTTGAACCAAATCGGATTTAAAATGCGGCCGCTAGAGTGCGAACAAATATATATATGATTTTTAATGACACCCCGAAACGTGTTCTGGGGACCATGATCGGTGCTCATTTGCTACTCCCGACCTTGGGTCTTACCATAACTGCCACTGTAATAGATAATTTTTCCTATGGAAATTCGCTAATAAGGAAAATTATAACTTAAATATCCTCAGTGCTAGTAGTTTCTTTATTTTTATCACTTGAGATATTATAAAATCTCAAGTATATTTTTTTATTTTTAATAAGATATTTTGAGAAATTGTATTTATTATTTGAAAATAATTAGTATAAATAAAATAATGCTTTCCCCACAAAGTTCCGCCAGTTCCCTTTATTAACAAATTTAACCCTTTCTAGAAAATCATACATTTGTGAAAATAAAACATATATAATGATATACTGAGTCAAACTTGAGAAGGCTGGGCGTATGCTGTTGCATTACTGACTAAAACATCTCTTGTAAGCGCTTACGTTTTTACTAACACCTGTATTTTTCGTCCATTTTAATACATTTAATTATGCATAAACTCCAATGTATATTCAGCATATAACTAAAGTAGACCTTATGTTTTCCTGTTTTTAAATAGTTTATATGAAAAAAATGTTCCCCGTCCGGTTTATGTTCAGGATTTTTTAAGAAAATGTGTAATGCACTGTTTTTGTCATCTACGGTTGATGTCGTTGAACAATTTGGCGTAAAATGCAACAGTGTATATTAAAAATTCTATGAGAGAATACAGACAGCTGTAGGAACTACGTCATCCTGGTATTGTTTACCCTTAATTGACTTTTGCAAGATTTTATACTTGAATAACGTCATTAGATGTTCTGTATTTGCAGGTAGTTCGTATAGACACTAGATTATGCCTACTGCAGTCCCACCACCTACATCATAAACCTGCTGAATAAAAACCTTTAATATTATAGTTAAAATCTCCACTTTAAGGTCGTGGATCGTTCATTTAGTGTTTAAAGCTCAGCAATTTTAGAGTGTTAATAGTGTACAATAATTTTTACGAACGTCATGATTCACGAAAGTTAAAACTCTAGTAGATGATTTTAACTTTAATGTTAAAATGTGTTTTGTTTATTGTTGTATAAGTGTTTATGTTTGTGTATGTCAAGCAGAACAACTGACTTAGTATAGTATGAGTTAACACCTTAATTGATGACGAGTTGCGGTTTCCTTCAAAGTAAAAAGTTGTTGTCGTGCGTAATTTAAAAAAAAAACGTCTAATTTGCCATAAATACTAATACAAAGGTTTTGAAGTTTAACAAGATGTGAATCACCAGCTCGAATAAAACATAACAAATGTTCATTATCATGAGTGCAATTGTTTAACAGTGTTTGTCTCTACACTCTACTAGTCTGCGCCAAACATTTTAAAACTCCTTTGTCCGTACAATCTCCCGGATTTTGTTTTACGCGTTTCATCTTTTGACGCTTATTCAAGTTAAGGGCCATTACAACCCCTGCACCGGACAAAAAGAGCTGTAACAAGGGCGGAGTGTGGGTGTCTTGCTATAAAAACACAAACCACCCCCACCCCCAGAGCTCTTGGCTTTATCAACACAATGCATATAAAACAAAAGCCATTCATTCATAATCCATGCATTTCATTTGAAGAGCCACTTAATAAAGTAGAAAAATATTTGTTATGCGGCATGAAAAGGGAGTTTAACGTGGAAATAAAGTGCTACGAACTGTGAGCTTTTGATTGTTTTTTTAGTATGATAATCTCTTGTTTTGCATGTGTAAAGTTAAGTGCTGTTTAAATATTATAAAAGAGTTATAAGAGGATTTAGAGAACAGAGGTTTTAGCATTGATCTATAATTGAATACCTAAGCAATGAGATTTGATTACAAACATTGATAACTTCTCAAAGCTAGTGCAACTCACTGATTCACTGACCTATTCACTCATCTACTCAAATTCTAACTTACTTCAAGTTTGTAGCCTGCGACTGACAAGAAAATACCAACAAGTTAAAACAAATTATTTTAAATCTCGAAATATTTTAAAAAAAAGCGTTCAAAAAGTTGGTAGAGATCTTTTTTTGAACTCAATTGTGGCTAAAATTTGTCTGACTTTTTGTCTTACTCCATGAGGTTGCGCGAAAAACGTAAGACTCCTGCCCATTTCTGTTTTAACGCACGCTTAAGGCGCATACCTGATAACTGATCTTATCTCTTCAGCTTGGAAGTGACCCAAGCACCGTTTGTTTTGATTCCGCCCGCCCACCTTATTACCACATGTATGAAAAGTGGTTTATGAGAGTTTGTCAAAGTAAAAAATATCTAAACATTTAGGTCCTATATTTTTACCTTAAATTAAGTTAAACTTAGAGTAATTTGTGAACATTTTACCTACAATTTTAAGTCAGACAGTCTTATCCAAATCCGCTCCCCAATTTGGAAAAACCCACGAAAATCCGAAGATTTGGTTTTCTACTTGTTTGTTTGCTTAGCAAGATGGATTTAAAAAGAATTGAATTCAGTTAGTTCTGTCCGTCTCACATCAGTCTCATAGTGGCTTAATGAATTGTACTATCTTTTTAAATCGAATTGTACAAGAAGGTAATAGTGAATACATTTGCAGAACGGAAATGAAATTGAAAACAATTTGTTATTAAGCCCATACACAGAGTTTTTAAATCTTGATTACTCGGAAATCAAAGATTTGAATATTGAATTTGCGGTACATGTATATCGTTAGGTAGAACGATTTCTGTGTCCATCAACTCAACCTCTTCCACGCAGCCTCCAACTTAAAAATTTCAATGAAAATCCACCCCTAGAATATTGTTAACGGAGGGTACAAAAAATGAAACTTTTGTAAGAAAGAAAAATTACATCTCGCCACTCATTCCGTACAAATAAGATAACATTGACCAATATCCGCAGTTGTCTGCTTGCAATATTGAGCGGAGCAAGTATTTTTTTAATCAATACTTTGGAGAAATATAACCACGAATCGATTTTGCCCTTCAATAATATTCATTTGATAGATTATTTTTTACTCATAATTTGTTACTAAATAATTTTTAAAGCAGTATAATCTACTTTATAACGTGATATGCACAGTTATTAATAGTTTGAAAACATTTGTTATAATTAATTATTTAAGGTAAACAAACCACTGATTTAAACAAAACAACAATTGCACAGAAAACTACTGAATTTTCAAACGGCTGCAAAACAACAATAATTGCACATAAAACTATTGTATTTACAAACAGCTGATAGTAACAGTCTGAAGTTAGATACGACCCTTTTAACAGCTGTATAAATCAACACACAGTTTTCAATACACAGTGCATTACGTGCTTCGCACGCCAAACCCCATATTGGGAGTATCTTTAATAAACAATGCATTGCGTGCTCCGAACGCTAACCCCACGGTGAAATCCACCAAATAGCTTTGAACCGGGTAATTTTAGGGTATTTTACGTTTTGATCGATTTTGGGAGAACCATGCAAGCGGGTTGAGTAAAAAAACAAAATGTGCAGAATTATATCCTATATTTATATTTGTAGAAAAACTGTGAAAAAATCATTCTCATATTAAAAATCTCAATAAATAGTTACTTCCGGACAAAAAACGTGTTTCCGGTTGTTGGATTTGGCTAACGAACTCGTCCGAGCAACGTAGACAACCTACATGTGTACCAAATTTGAACCAAATCGGACTTAAAATGCGGCTGCTAGAGTGCGAACACATATATACATATATATATACCGGGTGTCCCACGAAGAGGTCCCTATTTTTGAATTGATATGACAGACGTATAGAGCGCGCTACAAACTTGAAATTCTACAGTCGTGACTAACACATATGTAAAAGAAATACCCCTGAGTATCAGTTAATTCTGACTGATCCAAACAAAATGGCGGAAAAAAATCAGCAATCGTATTTTAAGGGTAAACCTACTTTTATTTAGAATAGGAACAGCTACAGCTGTTTAGACTATTTTATTTAAATCTATCAGCTGACTGCGTGTATCCACAACAATGAACATATTTGGTAATAAACATTGGCATTTGTTATTAAGTTGCATTGTAAAGTGTCTTATGTACCATGCCGTTTTCAACTGAGCAAAAAGTGAAATGTTGTTCCTGGGTTATTGCCTTTGAAAATGATTATGAAGCAATAAGGTGTTTTAGGGAAAGGTACCCAGGTGTAGTTCCACCGTCAAGGAAATCTATTCATAAGTGGAAGACTATCTACTAGAAACGGGGTGAATAAAAAAAAAAAAAAAAATACCATAGATCCTCCAACATAGAAAATGAAGAAATCGTATGTGCTACTTTCATAGAACCTCCAAATACGCCTAATTCAGTAAGAAAGGTGGAATCTGCTACAGGGATACCGAATTCATCTGTCCAAAGGTATGCCAAAAAGAACAAAATCAAACATTATAAAACTCATTTAGTTCACGGACTGCTTGAAGATGATCCTGACAGACGATTGGAATTTCGTTCGAAAATAATTGAAAAGACTGACGTAGATAGCAAATGGCATGAAGGAATCGTGTTTTCAGATGAAGCGACATTTTATCGAACAGGAACTGTAAACAGGCATAATTGTCATTACTATAACACAAAAAATCCACATATCTTACAAGAAGAGGTATAATCCACATATCAACAGGTATAACAGTTTGGGCTGCTGTTACCAAGGATGGTGTTTTGTCGTATGATATATTCCGACAAACAATGACTGGAGAAAGGTATGCATCAGTTTTAAGCAATCACATAGTTCCTCATCTTTCTCAGCCTGAGATGAAAGACGTTTTTTCCAACAGGATGGAGCTCCTCCGCATTATGCTAATGTGGCCAAAGCAGTTTTGGACCAAAATCTTCCTAACCGTTGGATAGGTCATGGCAGCAGCTTCATGGACTGGCCCCCAAGGTCTCCAGACTTGACTGTTTGTGACTTTTTTCTGTGGGGCTTTTTGAAGGAGAAGGTTTATTGTCATAACATTGCGACAGACGATGAACTAATGAGGTTGATCGAAGAGGAACTGTTGTTGATACCTCGAGAGTTGTTCAGCAAAGCGTATGACTGTTTTCTATTTCGTTGTCATCAGTGCATTGCGATCGATGGACATCAGTTTGAATAAGGTTTATGAATCAAATAGATTTAATTTATTTATGAGTTACTTATATCTTTAATTCCCTAACGTTGTTTAGTGCTGAGTAACATCGTTAAAATTCAATAATTATGTTGTAACACTTAAGCAAATAAAACTATTTTAAAGAAAAGGTACTATTTCTTTGACATCCCGCCATTTTGTTCTAATGTGTCAGAATTAACTGATACTCAGGTGTATTTCTTTTACATATGTGTATGCTAGGACTGTTGAGTTTCAGGTTTGTAGAGTGTTCGGTGCATCTAATATATTAATTCAAAAATAGGGACCTCTTTGTGGGACACCCGGTATGTGATTTTTAATGACACCCCAAAACGAGTTCTAGGGACCATGATCGGTGCTCATTTGCTACTCCCAACCTTGGGTCTTACCATAAGGGCCACTGCAATAGCTCATTTTTCCTATGGAAATTCGCTAATAACATTGTAACTTTAAAGGGCCGTAAGGCAAAACCCTGACGTCCGATTTGGACCATTTCAGATTTATGGACCTATGGAACTATGGACCTTCCCATAGTTGGTTACTATGACCGTTCCAAATTTCGGGCGATCACTTGAGCCGTTCAGGAGGAGTATGTGGAAACAAAAAGAGTGTAGTATAAGAGCTTTGCTCGCTCCGCTCAACAATATGATCTGAAACATGCCAATTTCCATTCAAGGAAAATAAGGGAATACAGAAACGTTTTAGGCAAGCGCCCTAAATATACAGGGCTCAAGGAGGCCACCATTGGGATCTCAGAAAGTATAAATTTTATGACAAACTTTAAATGGGGAGCCTTTCCTTGTTTTTTGAGAAACTAAAAAATATGTAGATAAAATATTTGTAAATGGCCGCCATATTCCAATAAAACCCCTATTTTTATGGTTATTTTGGATTTTACATACAATTTTAAGACTGTTTTTATATTCTTGGAGTTTTTTTTTATAAACTTAACCGTTTAGCCGCTAGGAGCGCTGAAAGTTTCAGAAACTCTTATTTCAAAAATGATTTACAAATATTTTAACTATATATTATTTAATTTCTCAAAAAACAAGGAAAGGTTGCCCATTTAAAGTTTGCTGTAAAATTAATATTTTCTGAGATCCCAATGGTGGCCTCCTTGAGTTGATCATCCTGTATAACCGGATTGATACTGTAAAATGGATAGCTAATTTTCACTTTGCACCAAATAAATATCGAGTTTTAGTCTCTTGTATTTCAGCGCTTCTAATGATTGCTACCTCGATGTGATCAGGCTAAACAGTTTTTACTTGAACTCTTCTATCAAATAAATCAGTTTCCTTTGCTGCCCCAGTAATACACCCTTCTTGTAACCCATTTCACGTTCCATATTAATGGAGAAGCTGACTGTATATTTCCCCTTTCCCGAGGCGTCGTGATGTACCCTATATTCAGAAATTGGCATAATATCGTTAACACTCCCACATCTTATATTGTTACTTACAAAATGTGTTCCTAATTCAGTCTGACTAAAATTTACCGTGAAAGGGTATAATTTTATGGTTACAGAAAAGGGCTTATTATGTACTATTTACTATAAGTTTTAGGCTTTATAATAAATAACCATACATTGTTTTTGCACACGAATGATGAAAGCTCATCATACAAGTTATAATAAACAATACAAAATGAGGAAGAACAATGCCAATTTTAGATTTGTTACCAAGTAAACTATTTTAACTCAACTTACAAAATGAGGAATCACAACAATGTTCATTTCAGAGGTATTACCAAGTAAACTATTTTAACACAACTTAAAAAATGATGAGTAACAATGTCCATTTCAGAGGTAATACTAAATAAACTATTTTAACACAACTTACGAAATGATTAAGCACAATGTCCATTTCAATGGTAGCAAGCATGTATTTTATATCGTAATTCGATTGTGGTACGGTACGGTGAGGGAGATTTCATTCGAATACCCACGCTAAAAATGCCGAACGGGCCATAAGACGTTTTCACTTCAATAAAAAATACCTGTCGGCTTTTCCTACAAGCTCAGGTATATTTCAAAATTTCCCTTTTACTGCCATTAACTAATCATTAAACACATTTATTCGCACTTAAGTAATGATTGCAGTTATAAAAAAATCGAAGATTTACAAGAAATTTGAACATGATCGGTATTGTGTCCACTAAAAGAATGTTTAATTTTGTGTTCTGTGACCTCATTCCAACGTTTTTCATACTAAGAGAGTTACAGTGGTTAAATGAGGGTGTATTATTTTTCGCCAATTGTATTTTTATAACGCTAAATATCAAGCAAAATTCCTAACACTAAACAAGCTATAAAGTTTAAATCTTTCCAAAGATGGTAAATTTAAGCGTGTATCCGGACGGAGCCGCGTTCAACAACCTACGTGGAATACACAGCTCCGAATTTCCATACAAATAGTCGGCATAGATAAACCTTCACAGAATAAATGAAGTCCGTACATCACACCTTACCGGCCGACCAATGAAATAAAGTCAAACTGTAATATTAAAGCAAGACGAAGGCTAGGCAGAAATAGGTCGGGCAAATCCCAGCTTGTTGAATAATTGAAGTCTTGCTAGCACCATCTGCGTCCCGTAATAAACTATTTACATTCAAAACCACCGAGCTCCGATATTGCCCAATATTGACCGATTGTTTTTACATTTTAAATTGCCCTGAAATGATTACAGTTTTATTGGTAGATTTACATATTATGACCGGTTATACTGCTTGGTTTCAAATGGTGATTGTGAAGCTCCAACAGTCACGACCTTCTAGATAACGGCGATGATAACTTTACTTTAAAAATATATTATAATATTATCTTAAACCTGTAGATATAATATACTGGATTTTAAAATATACTAACTTGCTATCTGAGTATAATATAATTTATTATTTTGATTATGACTTCTGTTCTTTCTCTATATAAAATACAAATTGTCTCTATTTTCCGTATATAGTTTTTAATTTAATTTAATTTGATTTATTCATTCCATAAAAGTTTTACACAAAAGTCATCAGACAAAATATACATCTGGTGAGTTAGTGCCCGCATATGGGGGGGGGGGGGTCTGTGCAAGGTCACGACTCGTGCACATTCATTTATAATAATAATTATTATTATGGAAAAAAAGAAGAAGAAAGAAAACACAATTTGAAAAATGTACAAATAGTAGAAATACGATCAGCACTAGAGCAACAAAATCAAGGCAGCGTCCACACAAAAATACTTTTACAAAAAATCAGAACTAGATCGCGAAATAAAAAGAGCTACGTATATAAGCACAACTGTTCTTACTCCGAAGAGATGACGGGCTCTTAATAATCCCTCTCCACCTCTTGCTTCTTATAGGACTTAACTTCATAGTTTTGAAATAATAAGTATTCGATTCATGCAGTTTTCCCAAAAAGTAAAAATTTTAGCTACCCAGTTCTTCAATATTACTCGGAAAGGGTCGTTTTATTTAGTCGTTAAAGTGCAATGAGAGAGTAGTACATATATTGACTATTTAAATTTTCTTACGGTGATGGTCATATCTCAGTATCCACGTAAAATATGCGCCTCAAATTTATTCATTTGAAACGCTAGACCTACTGCACATTAGTTTCTAAAAATATTTTAGATTAAGTTTGTTACCTAAACAATTGCTCCCAAATCGATTTCATAAATTTTATTTTTTACAAAATTTTCTAAGATGAAAGAGTAAAAATAAAATTTACGAAATCGATTTGGAAGTAATTTTTTAGATCAAGCACTTTGAAATAAACATTTTTTGTCTCCTGAAATCTTTTCTAAAAACTCTTCCTTTTCGAGATATTAGCAACTTAATGTCGACTTATTTTAACACGTTTAGGACCGCCATTTTGTTTTGGGTGAACCTTTTGAAGTCGGATTTGCGGCATTGTATTATACTAAATTAGACCTTTAATTTGATGTACAACTCAACCCACGCTCTCATTTAAGATTTTCTTCTGACTCCTTGTGGGCCGTCCCCCCGAAGTGGCAGCGGCTCATTGAAATTGTGGTAAAATAGTGTTTTACGCCCAGTAACAGTGTACCAAGTTATATAGTTCCATCTGTAACGGTTAAAAAAATATTAACCCGTTCCAGGACTTTTCACCACCCCTGTATGTCAGTTAGAATTATTACAAAATGTACACAAAGATTCTAATTTAAAATTTCTCCTAAAATAACAAACTTTTAATAAATAACCATCCCGGTTTTTTTAATTATCCTGACGTCTCAGTTTTAGTATTCTTGTTGTGGGTTTCTCCTTACTCTTATTTTTAGTTGTATTTTTTGTTAGACGTCCAACAAAGGCCTAGTCCTCTAAGTTTGTTTTCTATTTAATGTTTATGCCTACTTGATAACGGGAGTTTGCCTACAGGTTGTTTCTTCAATGATATAGGCCTACTCTAGAAATGTCGTGTTATTTTTGTCTTTATATACAAATAATAGCAAATGTCCGAACTAAAAATTGTATCAATCCATCATTACAACTAATTTTAAAACCAGAATCTTAGAAGTCGTTTTGTATTCCTCTCACACATAATGTTGAAATGTATTTTTGGAACGAAGTTGCGGTAGGAGTTAAAAAATAGAAAATGTAATGCGTAACGAAAAAGTGTTATTAATTGGTTGCTATGGCAATGAATGTAAATACATTCAAGAAACATGTGTTTTGGTTCTCATCAATTTAAATTAAGAGACGATCGGTTACGCCCGGCGTAGTTCTGATATTATCGGCAAGCGCTGAAATTTTAGGTTAGGCCTAGAAAGTAATTTTAAGTCTAGGTCTAAACTAAAATTATTGTATGTATGTTGCTGTTAAGACAGATACAATAAATAATTTTATTTTAGGCCTAGACTGTTGAACCAAAATTTTATGTTTATTGAATGTATTTACAATGAATGGAAATTTAACAGTGTTTACCATCTTAGCTTTAATGTTATAATTAATTCTACACCTTTATTATAATAACATTATAACATTAAATGTACGGAAACAGTAAATATTTTTATAAAAACAATCTAATAATAAACGGCAATTGAAAGATTAAAATTATGTGTGTATGTTGCCGTTAAGGCGGGTAAAATAATTGAAGAAAAGGCGTGATGAAATTCGTTCCTGACGGGGGTCCCACGACCTCACACATTAACTTTTTTTTCTTAGATTTTTTAGAAACACAATAGTGTGATTTTAGTTATAACAGAGTGTATATCTATACTGTTCTCCCAGCACGGATATTATTTACCACCCAATATACAATTTCCCATGAGTCAGTTTCTTTTTTCCTCTTTCTCTCATAGTTTTTAGATTGAGACTGTTTTGATGAACTCAATTTTTAGTCAAGGCTGGCGACCGTAGGTCAAGGTAGCCGAGAGGTTGGAGTACCGAACGGGGAAGATCATTGTCCCAGGTCAGAATGCGCTTAGCAAAGATAGCACCATTATCTGCTTTAAGAATAAATACTTGACATTCACCCTATTCAAGTTCTCAACATATGCATAATAAACGACCCCAAAATAATTTCAATCTGGCTGTCAAACAAATTTAGGTAAAATATTATTCACGGTTCCACGGTTTTCTTTTTCCTTTGTAAGTGCACGGTTGACAAGGGGTTGTGCATTTCACAATACTAATGACGTTGCTTTTTGATCACGTGAGCATCTTTACGTGTTGTAGAAGCATTAAACTCACCACAACTTTGAATACAAGATCAGTTTACCGGAAGGTTATTATACTATGCTAATAGAGTTATAGTTCATAACTTATAGATTAAACTTGAAGACTTAGTAGTAGGTGCAACTGTATATACACATTATTGTAGCTACCGCTCCTTGTATTGGAAACCAACTGTATTACATAAAAGTGGTGATTTTTCACCATAACTTTACTATGTAAATATTCAAAATGGTGACCGTTTAAAGCTTTTAAAATCAAATAACTCGGAACCGTAATTTTATGAGATACAATTTTTATATTTTGTAAATGACAAACGAAACGGATTTAAAAATTATCCTGTTTTCTTGAAAAAAAACTAAGTTATCGTAAAAAAAACTAAAAACACGTTAGGCCTACTAGTTATTTCTAGCTATGCAGTATCTTTAACTCATGCTAAATAAACGGTACCAGAAACCGACACATACTTTCTCACAAACATATTTAAATTATTAAACAGATTCACATTCACAGTGACTTCATTATTGTAGGAGGGGTAGGAGAGGTGATTTTAAACCAGGAGATTAACTAATAAATATTATTATTAATATTAGCTAGAGATAAAACTATTCGATCGATTTCAAACAAATTTGCACCAAACACGTCAATTAGGTCTGTATAGATGCACGAAAAAATGTTTTCACATTTTTGAAAAACCACCTTATTTAAGGCCAAAAGAACCCCCAAGAATCAGTTATTATTATTAGCTTAACGAGAATTTTTAGAAAGATGCACTATTTTGAATATGGTAGGGTACATTAAAGGCTACAAATAAGCCGACTTTTATCAAAGTCGTTAGAGCCGTTTTTTTATTAAAAAAATAATTACTGATGTTTTGGGGGGTTTTACCAAAATGGGGGTTGTTTTTCAAAATTTTTCAAAACCGTTTTTTGTGCATCTTTTACTGGCCTACTTGACATGTCTGGTGCAAATTTGTTTGAAATCGATCCAACAGTTTTATCTCTAGCTAATAATAATAATATTTATTAGTTAATCTCCTGGTTTAAAATCACCTCTCCTACCCCTCCTAGCTTTGTATACATACATACATACATACAGACATATAAACATACAGACGTACAGACAGACATTTTGTAAAAAAAAACTTTTTTGGACTCACTGGGTCGCAAAACGATATTTCCACAAAAATCTCAACATCGATTTTTTTTACATACTCAATTGCCACATACTTTATATCTTCCCAAGAGTAGCATAGGAGGTGGTTATTTAGAATTGCAAAAGTATGAAAATGTTACCATGGAAAATATTACATGCATATAACACATATCCATATTATATTATTATTATTATTTAAACTATTCAATCGATTTCTAACAAATTTGTACCAAACATGTCAATTAGGTCTGTATGGATGCACGAAAAAAGGTTTTGAAAAATTTTGAAAAACAACCCCCTTTTTGGTCAAAAACCACCAAAATATTTAGAAAGATGCTGTTTTTTCCATATGGTAGGGTACATCAAGGGCTACAAATGAGTCAAATTTGATCAAAATCGTTAGAGCCTTTTTTGAGAAATTTGAATTTTTCTCGTTTGTTTGCCATTTTTTGGGGGTAAAACCCCTTAAAATTAAAAAATTTGAAAAAATGAAAAAACAAAAGCCTGGATATATTCCAGAACTACACCTACATACCAAATTTCATCAAAATCGGACCGTTGGTATGGTCTCCAGCTTTTTTGGGTTCAGGGTGCACCAAAACAAATAATTCCACTAAAAATATTTTTGGGTTCAGGGAGCACCAACGCAGATAATTCCACTAAACATTTTTTGGGGGGTTTAGGGAGCACCAAAACAGATAATTCCACTAAAAATTCTAATTTGAAAATTTGGACGAAAACAATACTTTCTCCATATACTACGTAAAGGGCGGAGAAAGTAAGACGTTTATTTCTTTAAATAAGTTTGTTCTATACAGGCTTATAAATTACAAAATTGACAATTTCGCTCGCAAATCGTTTAAAAGAAAAGTAAACTTTTTGGAAATTTTAACATTCTTGTTGTAAAGGTACTAGGTTTATGTTCTATTATTTATGATAACTGCTGGAAGAATAAATACTCGGGCGTGTGCAGCAGTGAGTATTACGGCACTCTAGAATTTCTTACGCTTAAGAAAATACAGCGAGCAGCACTATAATCCCTCCTCACTTTGCTCTTGAGCTCATGTAGTTCAAGGACTTGTTTGATACAGTAATGTGTTAAATGACTACACAGAAAATAGTTATGTCTGGGGATCTAGTTAAGTTTTTAGTAAATTTCCGTAGGAAAGACGAGATATTAGTGAGACCCAAGGTCTGGGAGTGTTAAATGTGTACCGATCATAGTCCCCAGAACACGTTTTGGGGTGTCTTAAAAAGTGTTATATTTATGTATACACTAGCTGGCCCGATCCGGCTTTGCACGGATAGACAAAGCAAAGTTAAATGTAGCCTATATTAACAAAAAAATATATTATATCAATATATCAATTATATCAATTTCTTATGGCAATTTTTAGTAACTTTAACCCTCCCCCCCAAACCTCCCCTAAAATTTTTAATTTTTTGAAAAACTTTCTTTTCAGCACCTTCGGCCCTAGACGAAGCTACATACCAAATTTCATTCCAACCCGTTCAGTAGTTTTAGAGAAATCGTAATTTAGTAAATTTGACCCCCCAAACCTCCCCCCTAAGATTTCGAATTTTTTGAAAGCCTTTCTTAGTGAGCACCTATGGCCGTAGAGGAAGCTACATACCAAATTTCGTTCCAATCCGTTCAGTAGATTTTGAGAAATCGTGATCAGTGAGTCAGTGGATTGGGCTTTTATATATTTATGTATATATGTATATTTTAACGGTCGCTTTTACGTCCGATTTGGTCCAAATTTGGTACACACGTAGATTTTTAAGTCGCTCGGACGAGTTCGTTTGCAAAAAAAATCGCCTGAGCCGGGGCTGGAGGCTAAGGCTCACTAATATATTTCGAACACGCAGTCAGCTATTCAGCCCTTTCGTGAGTTGACCGATTTCTTAAATATTTGGTTTAAACTCGCATAAACTTAATTTTGGAAGTTCGTTCGACTCACGTCAGCGGTTCAACTGCGACATCAAATTATTGGACGATAGCATAGTTATTTTTCAAAGTACAGAAAAATCCATTTCTTTTGTGGTTTTATACATATAAGGCTACTATAGGAAATTTAACGGTCTGCACAAATGTACCTACTTTTTAAGTTTGTTTATTAAAAAATTTACGGTTTGTGTGTTATTCTCATTTTAAATGATTAACGAATTACTGAAAAAAGTTTTTTTTTATTGATTGAAAAATCTTTATATTGATGAGTAACTTGAAAAATTTCAACTCAATCGGTTAAGACGTCCGAGAGATATACATTATTTGGTAAACAAACAAAATGGCGGATAACTGGTAAGCGTTTCCGGACATAATTATATGAAGTTTTTCTGTGTTTTAACCCATATGACCACCTCCGTGCATTACAGAATCACCTTGTATATTTAAAAGTCACATCGGTTTTGTACCTTTCAGTTTGATCTACCCTACATCACATAAAATGCTTTGACAATATTACGGGATATTCTTTGATGGAGAGAGGTAGTTCTCTCGGCTTATTTCAAGAAAAGAAAGATGGCCGATACAAATTGCTTGTTGGATGTGTAAACGTGCGCTGTTTTCAGTTCACCTTTTATTGAGTACAACCTCGTATTTCCAACTCGATACGCTCTCAGACAGACGAGGGGCGTTACAAACGCTACTAAACTCAGATTTATTTCAAACACTTCTACAAGACGCCATTCATTTTGATAAAGTATTCGGATTTACTAGAACGGAGTTGTACGTCTTTGAACGTGGAAGCTGATAGTAACTCATAGGAAATGGAAGGGGTATATTCAGCTTTTCCATACTAATATTATAAAGAGGTCAAGTTTGTTTTTTTGTTTGTTTGAATGTAGGGGGTAATCTCTGGAACTACTGAACCGATTGAAAAAAATAGTTTTACTAATAAAAAGCCAAACTATACCTGAGTAACATAGGCTATAATTCATTTCGATAAAGACATTTTTTTGTTTCAATATATGTAAATTTAGTTGGAAAAAATTCTTAGGTTAGGCCTAGGCTGATAAATCAACACATGTATTTACATTTATTATCATAGCAACCAATTGAATAAAATAACAGATAACAGCTGTTTTTTTATAATATTTCCATTAACAGCTAATTTCAATCTTTGTATTTATAACTTTTAGGTTAGTTTTTTATTAAAGAGTAGACCTGAGCCTTAATGGTTCTTTTACCCTTTATTGTAACAGCTTTATTGTAATAAAATATACGAAATAATTTGATTTGAACATTTAACATTTTTTTACCGTCTTAACTTTGTGGTTATTATTAAATATCCTACTCCTTTATTATAAAGAAGACATAACATGATTTTGTGTGTAGAAGGTTCCAACGGGGTTGGCGTAAGGAGCACGCAGGAGTTTCCCCTAGTTATTAATAAAGTGATTTAAATAAATAACTCAAACTAACCTAACCTAGCTTGGGTTTTTAAGGTTAGGTTAATAGCCTAGCTCTGTGTTAGCATGACATTTTTAAACTTAGAAACGTAATTTAAATTAGGTTTTACCATAAAATATGTTAAACTAATGTCTAGCTTGAAAGTAATTTATGAAAGTACTTGCTGTTTGTAAAACGCTATATAATAAGCCTTTGCTGGTTGACTTTTCTGACACTTAAATTCGTAATGAAAACACCCACACTTTTTGGTTCTTGGTCACATAATATACATCGCCTAAAGGACCCTGTTTACAGATTAATAAACTATTAGAAGACGACTCGCGTAGAAGGAAATGCAAACAAATTATTGTATACTACGATATTTTCACGAAAATTGCGATTGATTAGAACAGAAGCATTTGCTTCGAGATAGGGGTAATGGTGACATGGTCCTGACGCATGCGCAGTATATTTGGAGTTTTTGCGTGAATGACAGGAGTTTTTGTATATACAAATATCGGCGTGAATTCTGGCACTTGGCCTCGCCCTGGAGCGATGGGCCGGGGGTGTGGGGAAAGGGCGTAAGTGGAGAAAAAAAAAAATCATTTTCCCACACCGCTTCCTAATGGGACTCATCCTTCAAGCTAGTGGATGTTTACCTCACCCTTAACACGTTCACTGCTGCGCCAAATTTCGTATTTCCCTAGCTGGCCTTTTATTTTTTATATTTATAGCCCAAATGAGTAGAAATTATTTTATTTTTGAACCTTTCTATGTAATAATCACTAATATTTTAAAGTCCATAGGCACGTAGGCTTAAAATTGTCGTGCGAAGCACGCAATGCACTGTGTGTTGAAAATACCTCCAACACGGGGGTTGGCGTGCGAATCACTCAATGCATTGTGTATTGAAAATACTCTTATTACGGTGGTTGGCGTGCACGTGTTAAACAAAGATGTACCGCGTACTGATGTTTTTAGTCAGGTTAGTAGCGGTTTGCTCAAGTGCCTGCATTCGCGCCGGTGTCTGCGCTAGAGAGACATTTCCAGTTGCCTTCTATGGATACACCATATTGTTTTTGACTTATGTAAAGGTTTTGTGAAATTGTTTTTCATTTTTTATTTTTTCCTTTTAGACTTTAGCAAAATCGATTTTATTTGTTACGCTTGAAGCATTAAATATGTTCCCGGACTTTTGTGTCTCCAACTGACGCCGTGATTTCTAAAGTGAGAGAAATCAAATAAAGTTTTTCTTCTATGTGTAGCAGTACCAACCCAAACTATACCTGACATGTAAGAAAAACATTTTACCTATAGCCTACTATAGTCTGCTATAAAATGTATCTCGAACGAAATGACGGGTTGGGGTGCGTGAGCGGCGTGAGCACGCATGAGTCTCCACTAGTTATTGATGTAGTTGATGTCGTATAAGTTCAACTAATCTATATATTTGATGTCGCATCGAAACACATCTTCCAATTGATGTCGGATGCGTTAATTTTCACCATATACAGTTTAACCAATAACATCGTAGGTATTAGAACAGATTGCGGAAGGTTTAAATAAATTAATCCTGCGGAGTCAAAGTTTGCCTTACCTCGCGCCACTCTAGGGATTCCTCTCTAATTAAAGTGGTTCTTTGTCCGCCGCGACTTGTCTCGTATATTACGCTCTCTTGTAAATTGCTTGTCTCATAAAAGTACCGTCGGGACATTGAAAAATCTGCAAAAATAAAACCAGTAACTGAACTTTTAAATTGGAGGTGCGTGTAAATAGTTCCACTATATAGTGCACGTGTTGAGAGTAAATGTTTGGTTCAGTATATATGTTTTTTTAACGCTTAACAACGGAACATCTTCTTTGTGAGTTTAATAAAAATAAGGTGAAAAACTCTGAGAAGAGAAAAAAATGATTGTGAGAAACTGCTAAAGCCGAGTTTCAATTATGTAGAATAAGTCAAGTGGTTCCTGAAGTTTCAGAAATTTCAATATTGAAACTATTTCAATATATAAAAAGTTAACAATCAATTGTAAATAAAAAACTAATTTATCAGCTGTTGAAAATAAAAACAAATGTATCAGCTGTTATAATCAGCTGTTAGGAATTAACGTTTAAGATTTTTTTTTTTTACCCGTGGTATACGCGAGTCACTTTTAGATAATAACGTATATAAATAAAAATGTTGTCAAATGGGCCTACAGTTTTATAATTCTTATAGTTCTACACATTTACTGAGTTGAAAATTCCCGTCAGCATAGTTAGGCAGGACTAGATAAAGTCTTTTGTTTTTAAATAGTATTTTTTTTAATGATGTATTTCTGATGTGTAAATCTAATTAATCTGCCTGTGATTTTTCACGGGGTTTACTAGTTTAAAAATAAAAATTATTGTTCGTGAACAAATCTTGTTACAATAAATAAATGCAATTTAGAATTTAGAGTTGACTTGACTAGAACTCTTGCCTAATCCTTGTTTTCCAAAAATTTCTAAAAAAATTTCTCTTTTAATCCCACTGACTCTTGTTTCATAGAATAATGGCAACAGTGCATCCATTATTTCTTAAACAGCAAGGTGTTCAGAAGAAGTTTATTATATGGAAAATATCGTTTATCGAAATTTCGGTAGTCATAAGTTCGACTAATTGTATGTTACGTGTTATTTAATCCGTCGTTTGACTTCGTTATGGTTATACTATTTACGAAGCGATTTGACACCGTAATCCCATCTTCAAGTATGTGCCACTTTGAGGTCGTCATATACACATAAAAAAGACAAAAATCACTAAATCACACTAAAAGTGCACTATACATAACACTTAACGCTGGTCGATTGCAGTTGGTGTATACCATCGCGTGGTCTATGATATACAGCATAATTTTTGTACCGTTTCTCATAATTTATATCATTACTTATATATCATACATTATATCTTCGCGCAGCATTAATATAACTTACAGTCGTAATATAAAAAAAAAATCGTTCGAGTTTGACGTCAAGGGTCCTTTTAGAAACTTTGCCTCCCTCGAATGTACAGTAAAATATTTGAGTATTATTGTGTAGTTAGCATTCTTTACAACTACTTACAATTTCAGTTTGATACCTTTATCCGTTTCTGATTAATGTGACTGTCACTGGTAGACAAACAGACGAACAATTGAGTAGAATTCCGGAATATTATTTTTAACGTACGTAGGCCTAATACCAAAAATCTTGTTTAAAATTATTTTTTCTTTCATAATTTAGTGTAATACAATTATATTTTATTTAACTATTGAATTTGACTTTATAACTTAAACACGTAGCCTACTAACTTGTTTATTCAAACGTATATTTAATTCAACGAACGTACATTCCAGCATGTATGAATCAAGAGCAAGGCACATAGAATATGAATAATTATTGCTACTTTGGGCTTGCCGAGCTCGGCCGTAACTTACACCGTAGCGGGTGAGGTTTTGCCGTAGACAGTTCTACATAAAGCCTCGGCTGCACATTGTATGTGCCCTTTTAGTGACGTGAGAGGCGATTTATCGGCCGCTGAGTGGCCTTGCTGACATCGGATTAACGTTCCATTATAACGCGTGAACTCGGCGCTTTCAATTATAAAGCCTGAATTTAAAACGGTTTTAATTCTTTCAATAGTTTTCAATAAACCACCACAATTCTTGGAATTCCTAGTTGGTGGTGACAGTTCATTTTATTGTTTCATAACAAATTTAACAATAACTCGGCGTGTTAGTTATTTCCATTTCGTAGAATATTCAGACTCAGTTATTGAAAGGGGTTCATTTCGACCACCACCTCGTTTCCTCTAAGTCGTGAAATCTTCTCTAATTATCTTTCGAAAATAAAGAGAAATAATGTGTTTGTTATAACGGTTTATTTACATGTTTGCTGTCATTTTCGTATAAAAAAACATTGTTATTCTTTATTTTCTGATGAGAAACTCTGACCTACGCGCCTACGCTAGAGCTCTTATGATTTAGTTCTGTTTCCAACTTCTTTGAATTATAATACACATATAATATGATTTAACCTTGTTTTATTTTTATTCCTCCGTTTTTCGTTATTTTTTATACATTATACATTTTACATAAAATTAAACGCGTATCGATTTTCAAGGTTTATTCACTTCTGGATCATATTTTGAGATACAAATAAAAAACTAATAGCAAACATAAGCCTAGCCGTATAGTCTATTATTTGGGGCGGCCGTTGGTGTTGCGTAGTTATGCCTGAAATCCTTTGTCCAGTGTTCAAGTCTTTCATTTCTACTGTCCACTATCTGTCTGTCCCCTCAATAGACATTCTTCCTTCTGCAGAGTGTCCTCAACTATAGGTATCGCAAGACATTGTGTTTTAGTTAGGTTAGTTAGGTGTTTTAGTTAGGAATTTACAGCTATTTACTTTATCCCACGAAATTCTCATCTTGCCTTATCGGTAGTTTCTAAGGCCATCTCCTAAGATTTCTGGCCGGGTCTACAGCGTCTGCAGATGTAAGGGTACCATTTGAAAGTGTAACAGCACCCTTATAGGTGTAACAATACCCTTTACAGGTATGACAGCATCCTTTTCAGGTGTAACAGCTCCCTTACAGGTTTAACAGTACCCTTCGCAGGTTAAACAGCATTCTTACAGGTGTAACAGCGCCCTTCGCAAGTATATTAACACTCTTTTCAGGTTTAACAGCACCCTTGCAGGTGTAAATGTATCCTTCGCAGGTATAACAACACCCTTTGTAGGTATAACAGCACCCTTATTGGTGTAACAGTATCCTCTGCAGGTATAACAACACCATTTGCAGGTATAACAGCACCCTTATTGGTGTATCA
>JAGFPH010000399.1:164580-174984 GCA_018207615.1 Philaenus spumarius | reverse complement strand
CAGTGCCCTTTGCAGGTATAACAACACCATTTGCAGGTATAACAGCATCCTTATTAGTGTAACAGTACCCTCTGCAGGTATAACAACACCATTTGAAGATATAACAGCACCCTTTGCAGGTATAACAACACCATTTGCAGGTATAACAGCACCCTTATTGGTGTAACAGTACCCTTTGCACGTATAACAGCACTATTTGCAGGTGTAACAGTACCCTTTTTAGATGAAAAATACCCTTTGCATGAGTAACAGCACCCTTTGCAGGTATAGCAGCACCCTTTGCAGGTATAGCAGCACCCTTTGCAGGTATAACAGCACCCTTTGCAGGTGTAACAGCACCAATACCGGTGTAACGGTACCCTTTGCAGTTGAATCAACACCTTTTTTTTGCAGGTGTATACGGGCATCCTTACCGGTATATCAGTACCCTTTTTAGGCGAAGCAACACCATTTGCAGGTGTAACATTATTACCGTTACCGCTGCTCCTCCCATTATTTGGTCCGTCCAGGTCTTTCAAGCCTAGTACTCGCTCAGCTCGCACAGTTGTAGGCCTATATTTTTGTGGTAGAACTTTTTACTGATATACAAACAGGAGTAGTTTATTATTACTTACATAATATAAAATTACTCCTAATTTATACTATTAATTTGTAAAAAAAGTCCTTCAGAGAATGTTGAAAGTTATAAATCATAATTTTATTACTATAAAACTCAGTTTAAAATATGTAAAAAAATGTAATACTAGTATATTACTTACTATATAGTTTAATTTCAACTAGTTTGTAATAATCCTCTATATGAAATTAAATGAAAAATAGGCTGAACTTATTTTTTTAATATTCTCTCATACTTAATATTACAAAAAGCATAGTACAACAATGGACGATATTTTTGACTGGTTTCCCAGTTTTAAGATGCTTGAATTGAAAATTCATTTGGCAATTTCGCTTGTAAAACAAACGAATGGCATTTATATGCATATGCATATGATATAGTCTTCTGAAATCATATGTAGCTTATTAAATTTTTCTTCCAGATGTTCGAGCTGGTTAGTATAGATTTTAATTTTATTACGTATTTAAGTTTGTTAAAATCTTCCCAATTAGTTGAGTTCTAGGCTCTACGACAATCACAAATAACTCTTAAATAAGTAATGTCATGGCAAGGGATAATATTTTTGTGTGCCTTTTAGAGGAAAATAAGTGTATGATAAATATCACGTTGTTGCGTTAAACACACTACTTTTTGTGATTTTATGGAAACTCTATCTATTTTGATCTGAATTTCGGCACACTCTGTGGATACCCCAGTCCAAACTGTACCAAAATATGTTGCTTGCTTCTGTAAAAACTAAAATATTAGATTCAAAACTTTTGCCTAGCTCAGTATAGATTCTGAGAGACTATTGCATTCAAGTTCAGGTGTTTATGTCATTGCTACAGCTTTTAAATATTAACACCGGCAAATTCAATATGACGTGGATATAGCCAAGACTAGAGAGAGACAGGGGACGGAGTGTGAAGGATCGATGGTGTCCCTAATACCAGGTGTTATTCATAATACACGGGCTGTCAAATAAATGTGTTTCTCGTAACAGAACTTTGAACAAAGTGGGTCAAATAAAGTAAATTTTATACCATTACATTTCGTGATGCAAACGTACAAACTCAACTATTTGTCAGCTTGATTGTTTTATTTACTGTTGAGTACAAGGGGTTTATTAACTAAAAACGGTAAACAATGGAAAAGTTTAAATGACTTTCGTTAAAAATTGTTATTCCTTGAGGTCAATTTTAGATTTTGAGAAGCATCTCAAACTTCCAATATTAACATCCATTTATATAGTACTACTCCCCATATATTTTTTAGTGTTTTTTTAAAGACAACCGTTTCAGTATATTTTTAAAGCCCCAGAAGAACTGAAACGTGTTATTATTTATTCGTTGGAGAGATCTGTGTGTGCTTCGCACGCCAAACTTTAATAATATTAATTATGAACGCAGTCTATTTTTTAGGTATATTATTGACTTATATTTACTATCAGGAATAATTTACTAATAAACACCTACACTTAGTTTACTTTAAATCTTCTAGTTTTGTGATTTTCATTACTTTTAGGTTAAGTTTATAAAATATTTGCTTTTTAGTTTTTCTTGTCTTACCATTATTTTACTTAGACTCGCATTCAAATTCCGAAGTATTGAAAATTCTAAAACATTTACCCCCACTTTTTATGACTTTTCTCGACGTTTTCGAGGTCTCTGAACGCGATAAAGTAATAAAACAAATGTGTGTCCGTGTAGACTCTGTGGAAAACTTCTGGTGGTGCCAAAACCTTCGTAATTTTATTGCGTAGAGTTGAAAAGCTTTTGAGCTTTCTAGCGTGACAGCAACGTGAATAAAAAAAAAAAAAAACAGCCGAAGTCTCGAAAAAGTGTTTTTTACTTGAAAAGAGAGTCAATATACTCGTGATATGTAGGCTATTCTGTATACACAAATAATGAAAAATAGTTCAACAATCAATTATTAAAATTTCTTTAATTTTATCCCAGGGATTTGCATTGCTACAATATCTCTCTATTCGATGCAAGCTTTCTTGCTTAGAGAGCGTACTTCTAGATATGCGTGCATGCTTATAACTTCATTTGCAATTGCTGACGTGATGAACTGAAGTGTTTGTACAAATGATGACACGGAATATGTTCTCGTGTAGATTACATAAATATACTTAACATATGAGTTCGTTAAGTAATATTTATATGTAATATTTATATTTATATTTAACACTCGTTAAGAGTGTTCCGGAAATCACTGACTTTTAAATAAATTTTATGTTTTATTGTTGAAAATTAACAGTACTACTTGCCATTAAGGGTTCACATACAGTTAAATAAAAAAACTAAGCCTTTTGAGGTGGTGTATGTCCAGTTGTATGCATTCCTTGAATCAGAAGCAAAGATTTTGTGTGGCACTTGGCAACACAACTGTGAGGAAATTTCGCCAAAGTTTTTGCGTTTCAATTCAGCAACTGTTCTAGGCCCAGTGGTGTTATCTTTGTGCTTAAGGTACATGCCTACAAATCAGGTGATCTAAGAGCAGGGAATAACTCTGTGAGATTATGTGGTGATAGATGGGCAGTGACACCATCTTGCTGAACCTAAGGATTGTCTCTCAGGAGAGTTTCCAAGTTGTCCTGCCGCATAACCTTTTAGCATTTAACATACAACCTAGACCCGATGCGACAGACACTGCATTCTCTTCCTCAACTTCCATCCCGTCGCATTATGATGGTTCATTAAACGATTACTGTTTCTTTTCTATAATTTTCCTACAAAATTGCCGGCGCACCGGTGGTTTTTAAGTTCTGCATAGTTTGCTATTTGTACGGATGGAATTGTAAATCATATAAGACTATTCGTTGAAAGTTGTTTAGGTTGAGATATAAAGCTTACGCGTGATTCTGACCAACATTTTAAAAGATTCTCGTGAACGAAGTTAGCGTGAGGTTGTGGAGCTCCTGATGTTTTCTTCTTTAAAGCTGAATCATAATTCTCAACTAACGTTAACCACTTAACCAAATGGAACACGGTCATGAAGTAAAAATTTGTAGACGCCGAAAATCCCAGCAAGCAGCAGTAAACGTCTCCATTCTGTAATCAGGGCCGGCGCAAGGACCATGCGAAAAAAGTTCAAGACCAAAGCGCCTTCAAAATTTTCCGAAATTTTTTTGCACCGAAAAATGTTTGCCTAAAGAAGTGGCCTCCCTTTTCGGGTTTTAAAAGAAACTCCCTATTTCTGTTTAGCGCTTTTTTAGGGACAGACAACCTACACCGCTATAGGGCACCATTCTTTCACAGTCGGCGCCCTTTAGTTTCAGTGAAAGATTCGCCCCCCCCCCCCAACCCCCGCCCGCCCCGACAGCCCTTTTCAGGAATTAAAAGAAATAGCATATTTATTTTTGTCACCTCTTTATGGACACAAAAGACTACATACACCAGATTAGGGCCCCATCCTTTCGAAATCGGTGATCTTCGGTTTCAGAGAAAAATTCGCCCTCTTAAAGACGTTAACGCCCTTTTCGGGAATTAAAAGGAACGCGGAAATGCCCTATTTCTTTTTGGCGCCTCTTTATGGATAGACAAGATCAGGAACACGTACAACAGTATTGTATAGAGGCCATCCTTTCGAAATCGGCGCCCTTAGGTTTCAGTGAAAAATTCGCCCACCTAAAGACGAGACCGCCATACATTTTATACAAACTTCACTAACATTAATAATGTAATAATTACGTGTCAATAACAACAGTAGACTATAACATCTATTTATAGCCGATTTGAAAATTGCCACGCTCTTTTCTAGTACAGTACTTTTGAAGAAGGGTGGTAAAAGGTAGTAATTTTGGTAAAATTGTTCCTCGATGTTATATTTTAATTTGATTTTATATAATTCAATAAATTCAATTGGTATGCATTTGATAATTGACCGTGCGAAGCGAGATCTCCGTTTTAACTCGACCGTTCGGTATTTCGTCTGTGTGTCTGTCTCACGATTACGGCCAAACGCCTTGACCGATTTTGATGATTTTTTGCATGAATGTTCCTTATTCCTAGGCCGAACCATGTATTTACACTGTTTACGGCTTTTCCATTTTTCATTTTTAACCCCTTAAATAAAATGAAAATGGCGGGCGGACCGTTTCTCTCAATGTAAACTTTTTTCAAAGCCAGTTTGTGGCTTAACCGTAAGTCGAATTTAAAAACTTATAACATTTTGCGGGTAGCAAATTAGATTTTCAACAAAATTCTTGATTTTTTCAGTATCTCAAAATGGCCGTAAACTTCAAATTTTGTAAAAAATCGTCCAAGTTTTTGTACTTCAACTATGTTTTTATACGTTTATTCTAAACCAATTCAAAAGTGTTCCATAGCTTTTTTGTAGATAAAGGTTCAAAGAATTCATATATGCCAGTAAAAAAAAAGGATTGAAGTAAAATTAACAAAGTTATTAGCTCAAGAAACAAGCATGTTCAGTAACGAAAGGAAGAAGTTCAACTTTAGGCCTACATAAAAAGTAGTAAAAAGTGTTTGTAATTTTTTTCATAACTGTAAAAACGTTTCGTTATTTAGTTCTAAATAGAACTGTATACAAATATTGATCAATTTCAAATTTCTTATTTTAAAACATCAGTTTTTATGTTCCTATTACAAGACTGCTAACAAAACTAAGCCTGTTATGAATAGTAATTTAGGAATAATATCCTTTGCTAAAAAATGACACATTATTAAAGAAAGTGTAGAGGATAAATCAAAGAATTGAACTGTATACTTGCAAATTATTATTTTATAAAAGTATTTGACTTAGCTTTACTTTAATCACAAAATAAGATGATACAAATGAAATCTCGCGGCGATAAAGGACATACAAAAAATGACAGTTGGACAGCGTGGGAAGTGTTGGTACATGGGTTGAGATCACTATCACGACGCTTTAACATCGTTTGTTTTCATTATTTCTAATATTGGAGTATGATATGGAACTGTAAATACACTGTTAAGTTTTAGTTATTTAAGAATGTAAATATTTAACTATTTGTTTTCCCTCAATACCGCGATATTTTTAGCTACCTTACGCATTGTTAACCTAAATAAACACAATGCCTCCTAAAAGAAAATCTTTAGCAGTTAAAGTTCAAGAAAAAAAAACGAGTACTAGAAACCCCGGAATCGCGGGAATTGCAAAATAATGTTTCACTAGCTAAACCTTCTGTTTACTTAATTACTGGCACACTATTTTTAACCTAAGCTCGAAACCACATTTGTTATTTCAACAAGTGAGGTGTACTGTTCACAGAACTACTAGTGTACCCATTTTTTATTGCAATAAGGAGATATATAAATATATATACATATATATAGGGGCGGGGGAGTTGTGTATAGAGGGGGCCCCAAAAATGACTCTCGCATGTTCAGGAAAACCCCCTTGCACCGGCCTTGCGAATTGGAATATCTGACAAGATACAAATTCTAGAGATGTAAAATTTGTTTTGGAAATACAGTTAGGACCAGCAAACGTTATTCTTTTAAAGTTGTTAGCACTTTATGGATGCTACTGTTTAGTAATAATGAATAAGTAGACCGCTACTTATTCATTACAGTAGAGTCCCGCTAATCCGAACTAATTTTATACCGAACACTGTTCGGTTTAGCGGGAATTCGGAATATTCGAATTTCATAAATAATATCATCGTATTGACATGTTAGTGGGTAAATATTGTGCTGGGACATCTGCTAATGTCAGCTCTATACAGCTTTTATCGGCTTATGAACAGGTTCAGTGAAAGTCGGAAAGGAAATGCATTTCCTTCGATGACTCATAGCGCCGATAAACGCTGTATAGAGCTGACATTACCCCTCTCCTCCCGCGTTTCAAACATATTTATGAATCACTGTACTGAGCACTAGTCTACACTCGATTCCACGTTCACCATGCAGTACATAACTTACGGGAGAATAGACATGCTACTACCATTACAGAGAACATCACGTTTATTGTCATGCGGGTTGCGTCAACTGACCGAGCGTTGCATGGTAGTTGATGTTTTTTAGTTGGGTGTTATCGCTGAGACTGTCGTATGGATAATATGGCTTATGGGCGCTCTGTACTGCACGGTGAACGTGGAATCCAGTGAACTGTGAAGTCTTATCTCTTTCAGTGTTTACTCTCGTTACTTTGATAAACTGTGTGCGTTTATTGCAAATTTATTGTAAATCTTTGTTCCGTGAGTGTTAAGTTACTTTACCGAGTCACTGTGCGTTTTTTGTGTGTGTGTGTTCGTAGTCTTTGACGTCAACTGTTAAACATTAAACATGGCAAGTAAACGAAGTCATTCTTCGTGTACTTTAAAAGAAACACTTGAATTTAACTTGAAAATTCTATTTAACTATTTTGTATAACAATAAATGTACATTTTTCACGAAATTTTTTTAAATTTCTCCTGTTTTTTAAGTTTTTGGGGTTCGGATTAGTGGGACTCTACTGTAAACAATAGCATCGATAAAGTGCTACCAACTTTAAAAGAATAGACCTAACGTTTACTGGTCCCAAGCGTATTTCCAAAACAAATTTAAAATCTTCAGAATTTTTGTCTTGTCAGATATTTCAATTTAAAATTAACTACAATATAGTGTCGAGCTGTCATGAAGCGAGTGCTTTAAATATTGCTGGTTATGTGACAAAGATGCCAGTTTAATTACAGACGGGCGAATATTAATTAACAAAGAAGCTTAACGCGGTCCTAGCAGCCGATTAGTTTTCTCACCGCAGAATGTTAAAGGGCAAATGCCAACAATTAAACCATATCGGATAGGATTACTTGCATTTTACAGTTTGACAAGTTATTATGTGAAGCTATATGATAGCTTGATAGATTACTTTGTACTCTGTTATTGACAATGAGTCTGTGCACTCAGTACAGATGCAACAAATAGTTAACTAAACGTATGGTACTGAACTAAAAGTTGACTAGTTTTGCATAGCTCTTAATAATAGGCTTACGTTTTTATAAAGCTTATAAATGAAATTTAGGTTGAATCAAAATATTTCTGGAACCCTTTGGGACACTTAAGAATTGGAATGGAATAATATAATACCCACTATCACAATAATTAAGTAAATAACCGCGTTATTTATTTACAAACCTGATTTTTATTGTTATTATTTCCAGAGGTTGAACCAGTACTCCGAAACCTCCGAAGATTTTACAGAAACGTACATTATACATAACGAAGTTGTTTTATAAACTATTCTAGGAGTGCGTGTTATTATTTTGATTTAAACTCTTCAATATACTAGTCGCTTTACTTATTTATTTTTTGCTTATTGCTTATTTATTATACTTATTATTAATATTGTTCATTTTTAGCAAACATTGTATGCTACGGTTGTACTGTAATCATATCTTATGCTTTTTAATCTCTCTTTAAAAAAAGAGATAATTAAATTATTGTGATCGTCATTTAACAAAATTATAAAATCACAAGATATGCATACACTAAATATAAAATAAAAAGGGAAATAGAAATGATATTAATAATTACAGACCATTTCTATACTTCCAGCATTTAGTAAAGTTCTTTTTATTACAGCTTTTTAAATATTTAGATATTTAAATAACCTTTGTTAAATATGGTCAATATGGGTTTCAGTAGAAAGCATATCTCAAGTCAGACACCAAGTGCCATTCTAGGTGATCGTATATTGTATACTTGAAGAAATGCAATCAATACAATTGTTGGGTCTTCTAAATGACGCAAGTTCAACTGTATTGCCCACATTAGCAGTATTAGTGAAAACAATTAGCTCAGTTATATTTGCATTGATGCTATACTGAGGTACATCGATACTTTTAACATCCTATTGTAGGCTAGTGTATCATTATTTGAACTATGGAATTCTTCTTTGGGGAAACTCATCAGTTCGAAATATGAAAAGAGTGTTTGTCTTGCAAAACAAAGCTATAACGCTTATTGCTTGGCTAAATAAAACACAAAGTTGTACACAATATTTTAAGAAATTCGGAGTACTTACACTTCCATGTATTTACATTCTTTTAATGCTTTTTTTTATTCAAGTGTGATCGTGTCCAAAATATGGATAACATCACCAGTCAAGCCTGTGAGTATCATGCCAGACAGCACAGGATAAATTTATATAATAAAATCCCCTCACAAGCTGGTGCTAAGTTCATAAATAAGCTTCCTAAAAGCATTCAAAATTCACCCAACTACAGGATTTTTAAAAACAGTCTTAGACAATTTCTATTTTCTGGATCCTTTTACTCGGTGGATGATCATGATCGTACTATTTCATGACAGGTGTGATCTCTTTTTTTGCAATATGTTTTATCCTCACTGTACTGAAACCTATTTATATTTTTCCAATTATTTGTCTTTATGTTAATTATTGTATAATTTTCTCTATTAAAATTACAACAATGAACAAAATTGTAATAGTTATTTAAATTATAACAGTTATACGAATTATATCAGACATAAAAACGTTAACAATTTTACGTTAAGTCATACAAATTATATCAGTTATAAAAATTATAGCAAAAATTTAAAAAATGGAATTTGTAACAATTATAAAAATTGTAACTGATAAAAATGAATGGAAAATACATTTTCAAAACTAAAGCTGAATTACTTTCAGAAATAGAGGGTGTGGTGTTTTAAGCACATACATATAGTGTTTTAAGCTATCGTACATACATAGTTAGTTATCTATACAAGGTATCCTAGAAGTAAAGTGACAAATTGCGGGAAATGGTTACATGGGTCAAAATAAAGGGAAAATCAATAATATATATTTTTTAAACTCTTCTTTGAACATTTCAAACCTAGATTATATAAAAAAAAGTAATTTTAACAAAAAATGTCAAGACACTTTTATTGCAACCCTTTTAATTTCCTATCGGATGGTGTAACTGTCAAAACAATCGGGTGAAGGATAGTAGTTAAGGTTTGTGTAATAGCCTAGCACTTGGTTTGTTCAACCCGGTATCCTATATAAACACAGTAAACACAACAATATTGTTAGTACATATGCTGTTATCTTTAACTTAACTACTTGAAATTATTTGTTAAAACATACGTTTTTTGGGTAATTTAGGTTTACAATTTTCAAACAACCGCTATTTGAAACGCACAACTGGATATAATAGCTTATTTTTGTTAAAATAGATCATATATGTTATTTTTTTAATATCCAGGATGTTAACCACAACTGGATTTTTTTATGCGCCATTCACAGCAAAGACAGCAGCAAAAACTCTGACTAAAATTTAAAAGTCTCTGACTTCGGTTTCAGTGCGAATATCGATAGAAAAGAAACAACAAACATACTTTCCTAATTACAATATTCCAAAAATATTTTAAACTATGTAAACCTTTTACCTCGTTGTTGGAAATACTCTTAAATTCTTTAAAATGAAACATAATCCCATATATAATATTGATTAAAACTATTAATTCATTTTTGTCTTTCAGCGTAATCCCTTTTAATGAAGCTTTACTTAAACTTTCTAATAAATTAATCTTTCAAAAACTTGCTTTAGTTTAAACTATGTAGTTGCCTTTTACCTCGCTGTTGAAAACACTATTAAATTCTTTAAAATGAAACATAATCCCATATAAAATATTGATTCCAACCATTAATACATTTTTGTCTTTCAGCAATAATCCCTCTCAATGAAGCTTTACTTAAACTTTCTAATAAATTAATCTTTGAAATACTTGCTTTAATTTAAACTATGTAATTGCCTTTTACCTCGCTGTTGGAAACACTCTTAACATCTTTAAAATGAAACATAATCCCATATATAATATTGATTCCAACCATTAATA
>JAGFPH010000399.1:126269-164570 GCA_018207615.1 Philaenus spumarius | reverse complement strand
AAATATTGATTCCAACCATTAATACATTTTTGTCTTTCAGCAATAATCCCTCTCAATGAAGCTTTACTTAAACTTTCTAATAAATTAATCTTTGAAATACTTGCTTTAGTTTAAACTATGTCATTGCCTTTTACCTCGCTGTTGGAAACACTCTTAAATTCTTTAAAATGAAACATAATCCCATATAAAATATTGATTCCAACCATCAATACATTTTTGTCTTTCAGCAGAATCCCTCTCAATGAAGCTTTACTTAAGCTTTCTAATAAATTAATCTTTCAAAGACTTGCTTTAGTTTAAACATTTGTCCTGTAGAGTTTCTGCTCTAATTAAAATACGCCCTTTGTCTACAAATTCTGTTTGTAAAGCCTGAGCTTTAAATCGTTGCTATCAAAGTAGATTGTGCGTGTGTATTGGTAATATTGAGAAGACTAGTCCTTTCCTTTCCTGTGATGTACTGTATTTATTTGTTTTACTTCAACTAAATGTTTACTTACAAAATTATATAATGTTGTTTCTGAAATAGGGATCAAACTTCTGAGTGGGGTTTGTGTATCAACTAATGAAAAAGAACACATTACAAAAATAAGCTCTAAAACGAAACTTTTCTAGACAATCCGCCATTTTGTGTTTTTACAAGTAAATCAAATATTTTCTTCAGATTTGGTAAATGCATTTTGTATGCAAAATTGTACAATAAGTTCAACATTTATTTAGAATATTTTGAAAATTGGTTTACTTAACAGAAAATTGATTAGGGACAGAATATTTTCTTAAGAACGGTAGTATAGTAGTACAGATGAACATTTATAACAGCTGATTAGCTTCAAAAATTTACAAAACCTGGACTAAATTATACTTTAAGGTTGTATTTACCACCTCGAACAAAGCTACCGTTCAAAACTTGTATGCGGGATCATCTAGTAGTATCATAGAAATCAATGTCCACCCTAATTCCAACAACATTGCAATTCAAGCAACTTTATTTACATGACTTTAAGTCCACAGCCACACTATACGATTTTGTCGCGTGCGATTAAACGCGTGCGACAATGAAATTAGTTGAACACATTGAATCAAATGAAGGTGGCCACATCATGCGACAGCGACCTGCGACAGATTTCCGAACGCAACTGGCTGCGTTTCTTGGTCGCTGCGAAAAAACGCATCCCGTGTTAGCTTATGGAGCCGGCCACGAGTATGCGACAAGTCGCAGCGTATAGCTTCCTCCACTCCGTGCAGTCCTGCCATTCCAGTGTTGTGAGTTGAGAATGGCAGTATATATTTTCTAAACATGTTGGAGGTTGATATTTGTATTAGTGAAATCAGTAATCGGCCCATATAGCGATATGGGATAATACTCTGAAACAGTACAGTGATAAGGACTTAAAATCCAAATCTTGGATAGAAGTGGCTATAATAGTTATTAACAACTTTGACCAACTGGACACCAATGTAAAAAACAAACAAGATAAGAATTGATTGTTATGTATCAATGTTAGCAAGGACATAAGAAGACTTTTAACCCTAGAACTGGTATTTTATTTTCTCTTTCGATATGTGCCTTCCATTTTGTCGTAGCTTTTATAGTTTTAAAAAAAATTTTTCGTCGTCATTCCTAAGAAATGCCATTAAAGTATGGAACTGCCCTTGGATTACACGAACAGTATTTAAGGGGTAAACTCCAAATCTGCGTTTCCTCTGCTTTTTTAAAAGGTACGACCTAACAGCAATAGCCAGAAGCAAGTCCTCACTGTTCATCGAAGTCATCTTGACGATTGCGACTAGACGCAAAGTGTGGCTACCCTCTTGCGACAAAGCGCAGCGATACAAAATTGTCTGTACTGTACGCGTGCGTTTAGTCGCATGCGACAAAATCGTATAGTGTGACCGTGGCCTAAGTATTATAATTTGTAGTAGTATCGAAACCCCGTAGTTGTCATAATCGCCAGAAATAGCTTTATCACCGAACTCCTTACTAATAACATAAACTCCATTACATAAGCAGTTGTTTTATTACAACTATTTTGTGAAACGGCACCCGTTTTTATTTATGATTGTGTAATATAATCGTTATAAGTTTATTTTGATTTAGATTAAACTGACTTCTATTTTTGTACAAAATACTATATAAATTATTGACGTCTGTTTACACAAAGAGGAAGAGTGAATGGTGGATTAGTTTAGAAATTAAGCTACCAGAGACCTCCGCGATGAAGTTTTGACATGATATAACAATTAGTGAGCAGTACTGTACACGGAAACACGAAACAATCGGCTTTAATCAAATTTCTTATAATAGTTCACGTGATACCTTGAATTTTATTATGTGACAGTGTTTTATTAGGGCGTCCACAAGTGATGTATGTACTAGGCATAATATTACTCATATTAAAAAACATCATGCTACCGGAATTACAGTAAAAAAAATACTATCATGAAAAAATACACTCACAAAGGAAAACTATAAAATTAAGAATCATAAACAACTAGGTGTTGATTTTTTTACGTTCTGTATCAAAATGAACCCTATAAACGATTCTTCCTCTTTTTATGCTGCCGTGATTATTTCGAAATCTATTCACATGCAATTTGCTAGTCATAAAATTTACTTGCTCTCACTTTTAAGTGTTGAATAAAAAAATAGTTTTGTAAACATGGAGTTTTTTTATTTGGTAAACTGTATTTATATAAAGTTTAGGAGCGTCGGCTTATTCGTGTTATGCCATGAGATAATTGTTAATTCTAGTAAATTGCATTTAAAAAAGCTCATCAGTAATACAATAAGGGGAGGGTACCCTGTCCGCATATTGAATCTCATTCCCATAAGAGCAATGCTACAGAATAAGTCATTTTTTCCGTTAATTCGTGGAATAAATTTAAAAATTTGGTTTCATTTTGAAGTACTGTCATCTGCGGATGTTGATTGCTGAATACATTTTCAAAAACCGTTTTATTGTTTTCATAAACGTATGATATAAATAGTAAAAATAGTAAACTTCATTAATTTTTTACTCAGTTGCAAAAAGAGATATTGCAAAAAACCTTAGCAATCAACAATCATAAAATTATTTTACTTTAAAAAAAAAATACAGATTTCGTTTTTTGAGAAAAACAACACACAAATTTGCTTAATAGTGAAGGTAAGTTTAGGTTATTTAACATTGAAATTGGTACCCAACTTCGCCGTTTTGAATTTAGAGAGCCGAGCCTTAAAGGCTTATTACAACACATATTCTTTAGTTTTTCCTACCTCTTTTAAAGAAAAACATCAATGCACAAACATTATTTCTGAAGTTTTTCGTATGAAAATATTGGAACAGTTTGTTAAAGGTTCTTTGGCCCTTTTGAAAAATGTAGTACGCAGTGTGATTTTAAGAAAATTGTTCCGAATACCTTGAGGTGGTGCTGGGAGAAGCGGGGCGACAAACAATGGCAGACTGACAACACAAGTCTCAGGTTCTTCTTTCATAGAGAAGGAATTGCTAGAGAGTTAGTGCACGACTTTTTAGGTTGGCTGGTAGCGCCACAGCCACTACCCATGTGATCTTTCACAATCTCGTGTTTCAAATTCTATTTGTAATTTAATAATCATCGAATAACTTTAAATTATTGAGAAGGCTATATACATATGTTTCGTGTGACCTTAAAATATGGAAATTATTGTTTGAAAACGCAAAAAATGAATACAAAATAATCAAATTTGACATACTTCAACCTTTTATAAAAAATGTTTACTATTGATTTCTTTCAATTATAAGGTAGGCTATACGATAAAAGCACATGACTTTAAGAACAATTTAAGAGCTTTCACAACTTTTTAAGTTGCAAAGCAACGTCCGACACAAATTAGTACAACGTGTTTGTTTTACGCAAGTTGGAGAAGAACCTTAAAACTCACCGTGGGTAAAGATTACACCAAAAATGAATTTATGATTGTTGTTGAGAAATTGTCTGCCTGTGTGCCTTATTTGAAAATATCAATCCATACAATTTTACCTGTCGACATTATACCGCATTATGTAAAGACCAAAAGTTAATTTCCGCTGTAATTATATCTGTTTGAATCACATCAGTGCGACAATGTCAGTATTGTTCCTTCATTTACTAGACATTCATTCTTATTCATTGTCCTCGTAATTTTGGAGTTAAGAGTTGAAAGGGACTCATCAGTTTTACAGAAATGAAAACGTGTTGTAATTTGTGTTTCTGTATGTTAATTGTAAAAGATTGTCTCGTTCTTAATGACGTCACCGAATTATTGTCTCATCATTACTAGCTTCTGTACTCCGTGTTTTGTATCACTCATTATACTGTGTGTAAAAAAAGTCCGTCGCCCCCTTTAATTTTTTTGCTTGTGAAAACAAATGTCTTTTTGGGAACGATACTAACTTAATCCAAAGTATCTTTTCACGTTATCGGAAATTTTTAGTGCCCCCCAAAAATGGGGATTTTGGGGGCAACTCAAAATTTTTAAATGGGAAGTATGGTTATGTGATACCTCATTTTAAAGGTATTTAAGACTAGGAAAGGGACATAAAGAAAATAAAAATCGGACCACCCAAAATAAAATGACATAAAGAACATAAAAATCAAAACGAAATGGCGGCCCTAAACATGTTGGAATAAGACGATATAAAGTTGCTAATATCTCGAAAAGAATTAGTTTTTAGAAAAAATTTCAGGAAACAAAAATGTTTATTTCAAAGTGCTTGACCTAAAAAATTGCTTCCAAATCGATTTCGTAAATTTTATTTTTACTCCTCCATCTCAGAAAATTTTGTAAAAAATAAAATTTACGAAATCGATTTGTAAGCAATTTTTTTAGGTCAGAAAAACTTTGAAATAAACATTTTTTGTCTCTTGAAATTTTTTCTAAAAACTCTTCCTTTTCGAGATATTAGCAACTTTATGTCGATTTAATTCAACACGTTGTAGGACCGCCATTTTGTTTTGGGTGGTCCGATTTTTATGTTCTTTATGTCATTTTCCTAGTCTTAAATAGACCTTTAAAATGAGGTATCACATGACCATACTTCCCATTTAAAAATTTTGAGTTGCCCTCAAAATCCCTCATTTTTGGGGGACACTAAAAATTTCAGATATCGTCAAAAGATACTTTGGATTAAGTTAGTATCGTTCCCCAAAAGATATTTGTTTGTTTAAACAAGCAAAAAAATTAAAGGAGGTGGGACGGACTTTTTTACACACAGTAGGCCTATGTCTGTAATATCGTTATGTTCCTCCTCTTTCCTATTATTCTATTAATTAGATTTATTGGCGTTTTCTTGGGTTTGTTTAGTTTCATCGCGTACGTTCGTATGTGACAATCTATTACGTCATACTTTATTTTACGATATTTTACACCTAATGCTTTTAGAACTGAAATACAGAATTGAAAAGAAATTGAAACAAATAGTTTTAACGTACGACTTTACAGTAGGCAAATAAAACAGAAGAAAATCACCTACGCTCTTGAGTATTGATCATAGGCGTTTTAAATAATTTAATGCAATGCAGCACATTATAATACAGAGTGTAAAATAAGAACTGATACACTTCCATATAATTTAAATGTTAATAATAATAATAATGTTAATATAATTTAAATGCTATATCAACGTAAACCTATTGTAACACTTTTTCTGGCGTTTAAGGGGAGTTAAAAACGTTGTCCCCCTTTTGAAAGGAGGAGATTGAAGGGACAACTTTTTTTTTTAAATGGCAACCCCTATCTTGTGACATATCATTGGAAAGCCCTTTAAAAACCATGATTGTCTGTAGTAAGAAAATAAAAATCATCTAACGCTGTCGTTCGCTACGCTCACAAATGTTATTTCTTTAACTTTATATTATTTAAAAGACGGAAAGAGATGTATAAAGTCTGATCTAGAGACTATTATTCACCGTCAGTTGGAACTATAGAAAAGCTATTTACAAAATCATGACCCCCCCCCTTTACTCTCATAAAACCCTCAACTCAAAAATTTGTGAGGGACACATATGGCTTGTGACACATCAAATTGATGCCCTTTAAAAAACATGAATTTCTGTGATAAGAAAAAAAAAATCTGCTGAAACCGATTCGTTTGCTACGATCATAAATATTATTTTGTAAATTATTTTTTAGAATTTCATAAAGATAAGTTATTGCAATATAGGGAAGGAATGCATTAACTGGATTATAGTTTTTATCACAGTAATTCATGGTTTTTAATGTGTGTCAATTTTATGCATCACAAGTCATTGTCCCTTGCAAATTTTTGAGTTGGGGTTGGTAAGAGGGAGACGGGTGGTTTAGGGATTTTGTAAGAAGAGTGGAGATATAGTATATAACGGGCCAAGTAACACAAAGTTAGATATCGATTTTTTGCCTGTATTGTGAGGCTTGGAACTTATCCTGTTAAACAGGCCAAGTAACTGTTGTCATGGAAGTAGTTTAGAAAAATTCCACAAAATAGTGTGCTCGCTTTGGTGGCATGTTGTTCTCCTGGAAAATCGTAATGTATATAAAAAGGTTTTTGTCACTTGGCCCGTTATATTTCTCCACTCTTCATAAAATGTTTTCTATGGTCCCCCCTGACGGTGAATAGCAGTCCATAAACCCAGATTTTGTTTATCTCTTTCCGTCTTTTAAATAATATAAAGTTAAAAAAAAAACTTAGAAAATAACAATTTTGAGCGTAGCAAATGAGTGCGTTAGCTGATTTTTATTTTCTTATCACAGAAATTCATGATTTTTAAAGGGCTTTCCCATGATATGTCACAAGATAGAGGTTGCCTTAAGCAAAATTTAAGTTGTCTCCTTTATCTCCCTTTTAAAAGGGGGCAACATTTTTAACCCCCTAACACAAAAAAAGTGTTATAATAGGTACGTATAGAGGTTTTACGTTGATATAGCAATCTATTTAAATTATATCAAGGTGTATCTCGGCTTATTTTACACTCTGTATATTATAATATACCAAATGTAATATTAAATATTTATGAAAATTATAACTGCTACATTAGAATGACAACTTCGAAGTATGGAAGAACAATTTTAAATAACCGGGGGAGTTTTACTCGTCAACTCTCTAACCTACTACTATTTGTGAGAAATTTTTCCTTTCTTGCAGATCGTAAATGCGTTGTTTTTGATTATTTTTATGTTGTAGTATAGTATTTTTTAACACAGTTAAATTTAAACTTGAAGACGTAAATAAACGGTGATCTTGGCTAGAATAATAATGTGTGTGCAATGTAGAACCTTCTTGTAATGTAAAAGTTAATTTTAGAACAGAGATAGATACATTTTACATTATAATTCCGATAAAGTGAAACATTACTGGAGTATGTTTTTGTATAATATTACGCAATCATTATAACACCATTTTGTATATATGGCGTTAAAACATAGAGACTGCAGTTATATTTGTCCGCGATAGAGATGTAGAAACTTAAAGTTTGATGATATGTAAAACACATGTGATGTGCTGTTGTTATTGGAAGAGTGTCAAAACTGGAGACGCCCGATTTATGGCACGTTTGATGGTCGGCCGTGTTTATTTTTATACGAAGCAAGTAACATTATTTTTGTGTTTATTTTTCCATGTTGCTTTTCAGAGACGGACCTGAAATGATGGATTAACATTATTTTTGTGTTTATTTTTCCATGTTGCTTTTCAGAGACGGACCTGAAATGATGGATTATGTCGACTCTAATGTTTGTAATATACTCAGTCGCGTAGTGGGATAACGTATTACTATTTTGATATTCATTACCAGAAGTAACAGTTAAAGCAGCTGATTAGGATAACCGGTTCAATAGTGTAAACCTTTTGTTAATTTACTCATTATTTTGAAAAATAACTTGGTTCCACGAGAAGACGGAATTCAGCAGTCGGACGAATATCCTTTTAAAACCGCGAAAATACGGTGCACAGTGTGACCAAAATTGGAATACAAATATCTGTTGTGCCAAAATTTTCCAATTTCTTTATGCCGTAGAAATTTGAAAATCAAAGCAATTCCGTCTTTAACGTATACAATAATCAGTCTAAATTTGACAACAATGGTTTTAAGTCCAGACAATGATTCCTTTATAGCAAAGTTCTACATTTAGACGTTTTAATGTAGTTCGTATTGAACGCTTCCCGCCTGATTATTACAAGTTGCGGACACGATATTTGAGGATCAGCTGTTATTGATCGCAACGCCCTCTCATATTTTTGTTTTTCTTTAGTCTGGTGAACCTTGTACAGTTCCAAATTGTAATACTTCTGTGCAATATTACGTTAAATGTAATTGTTACAAAGTTAATAATAATATTACCTTGTTAGGTTCGTCACGTGAAATATTGTCGTGTATTTATTACGACATGTTTCGGAGCCGAAACTTCATATTCAAGTTCTAATCACTCTGAAGAGATAGTCGCACATTAAAATAAATAAAACATATACGTACATACACACGTACACATCACACCAACACATAAACACAATATCGCGCTTGTCATAACATTAGGTGCGCAACCTATCAGTCTCCCCATTGTTGTGACTCCAGTGCTCCACTTAACACCATAGAGACTTCGAAACTATGGCTTTCTGACAGCTGTTTTAAGTCACGTTATATAGTCTATGTTAATCACGCCGCGTGTAGAGTCTGACTTCATCTGCCTGTCTTTGGCTTTTAATTTAATAATAATCCCAATTAAAGATAAGTTTAAGTTTTTCTGTAATTTTATCCACGAAAAAACATTACATTTCTGGGAGGTTCTGAACATTTTATCTGTTTATTTATTAATGTTTGACGGAATTCAAACGGATGGAAGAACATAGTCTAATAAAGACGGATAAACTGATCGTCATTAACTAGGCTCGAACCTACGCTGTCTTGGAGGTAGTAAAGTACGCTAACCATTGCGCCAATATCCTCTCTCTAATTGGAAGAAATACATGTTTATCTCAACTCATGTTACAAAGTGTTGTCAATGGTACTTGAAATAATCCAACAAAACCCAATTCAACCAAACAAAACTTAAACTAAGGTATTCTAATCACACCCAGACTTAACAAACCCACCAAAACGGTTTATATGCAGACGTACACTTCCAAAGAGTAGATGCGTTTTCAGTGCTCTCTACTGAATATGCTCATGGTCATCTCTGGTCTGCTATCATAGTTGCCAGTCGTCCATAGTATCCTTCCTCGGATTCTTGCGGTTCAAAAAAATCATAGATTTGCTTACTAAATTTAGATTATAATCGAACATAGCCGTAAACATTCGCAATTGACATATGGAACCTTATTTGTGAAATTCCATTTTCAACCAATCAAACCCATCGCAATCAGATTTCTAAACTACTTTTTAAAGCGCAATTCATTTAGTAAGGAAATTTAAAATTTCAAGATGATAGCGAAAAAACCTGTTAGGTGAGTTATAGTTTAAAGAGTTGTGTTTTCATAGTTAAGAAAGCTTTATTTCGATGTTTTTTTTTTATGAGAGAGAAGCTTAACATTTTGCACGTTTGGTTGACGGAAGTTGAATACAATCTGTCGTGAAAAGTAGGATAGAAGTAAACCTCTTAAAGATAAATTCAAAAGAATGTTTGTGTTTTACGACGAGCATTTCTCGTCCCCTTGGGTAATTGTGCTATCTGTTTATTTATTAACAGTTAACAAGCATTTAAAGGAATCGCTTTGTGTTTTGTCCGCTTGCATTATGTACAGGCCAGCTCTGATCGCTTTAACGCAATGTGGTACGCATTAATCAACTCGTCTCACGGTTTATTTAAGCGTGTAATTTTACGACCAGTAAATAACCACGAAGCTTTGAAAGACATAAATAATTGCATAGTATTACTTATATTAAATTGTTAATTAGTTATTAACCTTTACCGGGAATAAGAACGAGCATTAAACGCTGTTAGTTTTCACTCCAGTAGTACCTACTTAATGAATATAAAATGTCCTTGTACAAATTAATAAGTTTGTAACTGTTAAAAATAAAACTTGAAACTTTCAGTAGATGATTTGAAACATCTAAACTACAATGTCAAATGAAATTACTTTTTTTGGAAATGTTCTTGAGTATAACCCTTCAACTCTTTAAGACAGTATTGTTAAAGAAAAGTTTGCTACGCAGACCCCACAAAGATGCTGACAAAACTATGCCTCTTGTTATTGCTATAGTTTTATTTAGGCGCTTATATTCCACAAATAAATTTTACCATTTGCGTTGGACCTTTTCTATGCCTGTTATCTGAGTAAATAAACAACATTGGGTACTGTTATTTCATAGCATGATATTGGTAATTACCTAGTGCTTATTCGATGTAGGCTTATAAACCAAGCCTCACCCTTTCTTAGCCCATCCCCTTCCTTGTGTTACTTATTTCGAAGAAGTCCTTGTGTTACCCTGGTTAAGAAAAAGTCTAGGGAGAGGGTATCACTGGATCGCTAGTATAAGGAGATAAACGGAAGTTAAACCAAATAAATGTATATTTAAAGGCTTAAATAAATGTTAAAGAAGGATTCATAGGACGTTCTCTTTCTATCTACCGGACTCGTTTGCTTTGGTCATTACCTGCAAGCATAGGGTTAGAACACGCACTATTTAAATGTAAAGAGTTCAAGAGTCAAGAAAAATATTAAATATAAAGTGTTGAGAAAAGAGGTAAACCGCGAGAACTTGGTAACAATCATGCTGGAAGATGAAAATAAATAGGTCAGAAATTGAAAATTACATAACGACTGTAATGAAAAAGCAGAAAGAATAAGTTATGCTTCTAGTAATATCTTAGTTTGAGGAAAAGATTCCTGAGATAAAGATTAATTGGGATAGGGGTTTTATCGTCTGTATTTTTAGAAAACAACTACTGATAAAAACTTGTCTGGGCCTCTATGTTATGAATATTTTTAACACAGACATGTAGGGTTATTAGGGTGCCTCAATGTTTTATTTCCAACAAAAGAAGACAGAACTAAAATAACATTATACTACTTTCAAATTCAAGAACGTTTATAACGAATCTGAAAAAAAAGTATTTAAGGGCAGCTGTAGTGGCGGCCATCTTGGATTTGTATCCCATAAGAGCTATGTTAAATTTCAAACCATTTATTTCGTTTATTTTATCATAAAATTGTTTGCAAGGTCTCATTTTAAGCACAATTACAATACGCATCCGTTTTGCATTTTATATATTTTTTTAATGCTTTTCTTTTGTAATTGACATTTTGTAAGTACAAAGTTTGAATTTCTTTCCTAACACAATAAATATTAATAATGAAAAGTAATTTGCAAGCCGGATCCGAAATTGTATAACAAATATTCAGTTTTTTTTTCAGCACTCAATTACAAAAGATGGATTTATAAAATGGTTTGAAATGAGGTAATGTCAAAGCGCTCAGCTGCAAGAAATTGCACTGTTTAGATACGGTTATAGAGAGAAGCGCTTGCGTTTCCGGTTGCTTTCTCGTATACTGAAGCAGACCCTTAAGTATTGAAAAGAAAAACTACGAGTTATTTTCACTTTAAACAGAGATCCCTCCCAAACCGATATCTACCAATCCAATACGGTAATCGATAAGATACACTCTCGATTATTCCTCCTCCAAGCATGCCGCTACACAGCAGCTGGCCTGTTGCGAGAAGATATGCTGATTACCGTCTAAAGACCGGTTTTACGGGATAACCTAAATAAACCGACCGGTGAGTCACAACAAGGTGGTCTCGCGTCGGTCGGTCTTGCCGCCATAACGTTATAATCCATTTCCATAATATTACAGCATGACATTGTGTGTTCGGGTTTAAACCAGTGTTTAATATTATATGTTTATTCTGTTAGTCTATAGGTGGCTGTAAACATTTAAGTTTGTTGAGATTCAACTGGTGTCCGTATTTAAACAAATAAACTCGACGACTTGTATTAAAAGAGTTGTTATTTCTCAAATCGAGTCGGTATTGTAATTAAACTAAATATTAACATGAAATTTAATTAAGAATACTTTTTTTTACCAAGCCACTTTATAAATGTTGAAATCGGGCAACTCTCAAGCTTTTACGAAGAAATCAATAATTTGACTAAACAAGAACATACATTTAAATTTTGACCTATTATATTGTACTTATAGACACAATGCACCTATAAATCCTCTTCTAAATGTACATTTTACCACTACACTCACGCATAATCCACTACATAGTTTCAATTAGTAGGTAAAATTACGCGAAATCTGTGCAAATTCTGCATTTAATAGCTACACTGTTATATTGTAAATTTAATTATTTTAGTAAGAATTAAGATTAATATTATTTATTATCTTAGCTTAAAGACTATGATTAATTCTATCAATAAAAAACAAATAATTTGCGTGCAGTTTGCAAAGGAGTGTGCGTGCAACAATGGTCTACATATTACATAATCCCAAGTGGCAAGTAAACTACTTAAAAAGTGTATTTATACACCCGCTTATTTATATATATGTAATATATATAAATCTAAAGGATACGATTTCAAGTTGTGGGAATAATACTGAAATTTTAAAATATTTTAAAAGACATTTTGTGTCTATAAATAGTTTTTAAAACTGATGTTTGTCCAGTACAACTTTATTGAAAGAAAATTGTAAAGTATGCGTGGAGAATGGAAGGCGGATGGGTTTAAACGTAAAAGTAAAACAAATAAAGAAAAACTGCTTACTGTTTCATTGTATATAAATCTAAAGGGTATAATATCAAACTTCACGGTAATATATTGATTTTAAACACAATTTAGTCCTAAAACAGTAAAAAATATGCATAGACGAAGTGTTGGAAGATTTTGAGTGTTGGTAAAATAATTCGCCGTTGATCGTTTTAATACTCTAGTAACACTTGACTGATTGGTTAATTGTAATTTATTCTATTTTCTTCGTTTGATTTTAAGGGGATTCCCTTCTGAAAGTAGCGATTTTCTATAATAGGCGTTTTTTAATTCTGAACCATTTTTTATATTCATTGGAACCTAAAAATTTTTTTACACTTATAGGAATTGGGGGAATTTTTTAGGCAAAACATATGTTTAAAAAAATCTTTTATAACTTTTTTACTACTGAACCAATTTGGTCGTTTGTTATCATGTTTAAAGTAGATAAAAAGTACTAACTTTTTGGGTATAGTCATATTCTTACTATTAAAAGTTTAGTATTTATGACCTTACAAAAAAAAAAAAAATATAAAATAAAATTGTTCTTAGATTTTTTTAAATACTCTTGTATTTGTCCTAGAGGAATGAAAATACCAAAACAGTTACACTATAAGCTACTAAAGATGTGGTAAAATTTCATAATTGTAGCTTTAGAAGTTAAAAAGTTATAAGTACCTTTGTGTAAAGAATATCAAAATTAAAAAGTGGCGGGAAATCACGTTTAAAGACTCCATTCGTTATTTGAGCTACCATAGAGGGGAATAACTTTGCACAACTAGTGTTTGTAGTCAAGATATGTTCTACTTACATATTGGACTCATTGAAAGCATAATAATGTACATTGTTGTCCTTCTTTGCAATTACTTAAAACATTTTTTTAATCTTATTATTCCAAATAGCAAACATACTCTACTAAAAGTAGGTATGCGCATTGCTTTAAATAAATTTTTCACGCTGATATAAAGAACTTGTATGGCATATTTTATGTTTTTATTAAACCTTATAAAGTGTAGAATCAGGAAAAAAGAAAAAAATTTTTTTTTTTTTTTAATTGTAAGACAGACAAATTATCCATTACATCTTTGAAGATTAATTTTAAAAAAATCACTTGTTAACATAACACACGGAATCAAAATATATAATTAATAACCCACAAACAATTGCGAAAGAAAGTTTAAGTTTGAAGTTGATCTAATAGGAAACCATTTGCATTGCATGGATTTAGACAGCCATATTGTAACAATAATTCATACATGTGTATTCAGAAAAGCTTATGCACAGGATGTAGCCGATTTGTGTAGATTTTAAAGCGAACAGTCGAATTAGTTGCAATAATTGGCTTCGAACTATATTGAACCTAAAAGGAAATATGTTTAATATGTGTGCTTTCTAAAACAATCTATATTCGTTTTGATGATTGAAAACTTGTGAAAATCTGCCCAAGTTTAGAATTAGATTTATGATTAGCAATGTTTTGTCAAATTCTTTCTTCTGAGAATAAAATAGTTCAGTAGTAGATAGAAATCCTGTTTTGTGTACGTTTTGGGCTGCCTTTTTAAAATAAGACCGACCAAGTCAACATTTATTATGTAAAATCTTAAAAATGAGTACTTCTCAACCTATATTTACACTTAAAATTTTCAAAAGCACCTGCCACAAATATTTCTTTATGCTCAGGAATATAAAATACGTTTTAGCTAAACCCAAGTTTGTAAACTCATTGGTGTGCAATTTTATGTTTGTTATATGTATAGCATAGTATTTACACAGTCAACAATGTTTCATATATTTATAGCTTTTTATACAGTCAATGTCCTATTTGTTATATCTATATCTTTGTATTTATACAATCAATGTATTTTTTGATATATTTATAGCTTTGTATTAATACAGTTAACGTACTGTTGTTAAATTATATCTTTGTATTTATACAATCAATGTACTCTTAGTTATAACTATAGCTGTGTATTTATAAAATCAATGTAATGGTTGTTATAACTATAGCATTATATTTATACACTAAATTTACTGTTTGAATCTATAGCTTTGAATTTCTACAATCAATGTACTTTTTGTTATATCTATAGCTTTGTATAGGCCTATGTTATCTAATTTATTTAATATATGATTTCAGGTAAGACGTTCAATTAAAACCTTATTCATCTGCCTTCGGTCTTTGGTGAGTAAGAAACTAAAGTAATATAGCCTACTAAGGGAACTATAAAACACAAAAATATATAGATAAACTCATTAGCCTAAAACCTAGATTTTTCCGATCTAATAATAAAAAGGACTAGTGGAACTACAGTGTCATTCACATTTTGAACGGCTGCCATTTTGAAACTAAACTAAATACAGGTTTTTTTCAATTTAGAAAGTTACATAATAAATGCGTGATCTAAGTTAGAAATCAATATTTATCTACTTATAAAATTATTTTAAGAAGAAAAAAATTCGAATCGTCTTTAAACAAAACTTTTTAATTAGCTACATATTATATAAATACAAACAAAAATTACAAAATATTAAAAATACAGTTAAGAAATGTTTATTAATAAAACATACAAACAATAAGAACAATAAAAATGCAAACCTTTCAAGTACAGTTCCAAATATTCTTCCGCCCAGTAAAATATTATCAAGATTTTTAGAAACTGCACAATAAAGCTTAAGTCCTTCAAGAATCGTGGCAATAAAAAACAAAAACAAAAAATACACCGGAACGTCAACACCGCTCTCAAGCAATCTTGTCCTGTGGATTGTGTCCTGTAAAATGTATTTTACTCATAGAGTATTTATAATTTTTCTAATGCTACCATTAAAATTGTTTTTGAAATACAATGAAACATTTAAAATATAAATGCTATGGAGAGTTAAAAAGCTAGTTTCTTAAACATGGATCTACAAGGTTACAATTAATTTCTATAATTTTCTTTGTAAGCGGAAAATCTTCTAGAACTAACCTAGATCGCTGTACCAGCAAGTATGCATAACATTCTGCCTTAACAGTGGAAAACTAGTAACATATACAGGTGGTTTATTTTAGAGAAAACGAATTTGAAATTACCAATTTATGTTCCATCATAAATGTTGAAGAGACGTTACTTTTAGTAGTTTCTCAATAATCAGTCAAGTTTTATTTGAAATAAGTAGCTTTTTATTTGTACAGTAATTTCAAATAATTGACAAAAAACAATTTTCTGCAGAATGTGCATATCGTGAATTCTTCTAAAGACAACTAAAGCGGTGACATCAGCAAATAATTCAGGTTTGACCGATTTCACAACATTATAAGACAAGTAATTTACAAAGATAAAAACCCGCAAGATGGTCCAATACGGAGTTCTGAAATTACACGCGATTTTAATTTCTAATAAAAGAGTAAGTCTAAAACAGCTGTTGAATCCTAGGTTGATGCGTGACCGACACGCAATTGGCGGTTTTAATAATAACGTGTGGGTTGTTACAAGTTTTATAGTGGTAAGTTAATTGTAGGCAGTAAACAAGATTTCCCATCTTGAACGTTTTACTAAGACCTCGCCGGTTTTAATGCCGAAGATAAAGATCTAATGGAAGTAGGTAAGCGACAACAGCGCTTTGACAGCTTTATCCGATGTACAGGTAATAATGTGCATGTTACATTACAAAAGATCGATTAGAAGATGTGTTTCTATGTCTACTTTTATGTATTGGATCCTGTGATACAAATACATGAGAAGCGCGAGTTAGTATGGGTTCACCATGATTAGCCGTAGCGTCGCGTTGTCTACATTTTACTTGTTAAAATACTCAATACTAGGGGAGACCCCTGCGTTCTCCGCACGCCAACCTCCAATGGAACCTTCTAAAACATATGTTATGTTTTATTTATAATAAAGGTGTAGTATTAATAATAACCCCAAAACTAAGATGGTAAATAATGTTAAAAGTTCAAACCAAATTATTTCTTATATTTTAAAACAGCAGTTAATAATGGTTAAAAGAACCAACAAGGCTCAGGTCTACACTTTAAAACCCTAAATTAAAAGGTGGAAATAAAATAGTATATTTCGCAACTAGAGCCGAAAATGAGGTTTTGCTGGCTTGAGATCGGGAGCTGTAAAACCCTTTCGGCCGTGGTGCGAACGCTATTTTTCACCATACTACACAATAAAATAAACACTATATAAAATTAAAAAAGAATATTTATTTAGCACACATGAAAATGAATCTTTGAGGTTATGGCTCCTGTAAGCAGCAACAATAATAACTGGTTGCTAGGCAACGGTGAAAATAACAATTATGTGTGTGCCACCAGTCTGTCGGCAATACCTATTGAATCATTTGCCATATGGGCCTATTTCATAACGAAATTGTGTTGAGATATAATAAATGTTCATATTTTAATTGAATAAACGAACAGCTGACTTTACGTTCCTCCAAATGACGTTCCGAAAATAGCTGAAAACATGGTAGTGTGGTGAAAAAATAATTGCTTCAAATTTTGAAATCAGCTGTTAATGGAAATATTGAAGCAGCTATGTTATCTGTTATTTTATTCAATTGGTTGCTATGGTAATAAATGTAAATACATGTGTTGATTTATCATTCTAGGCCTAACCTAAGATTTTTCCCGAAATTAAATAAATATATTGAAATTAAAAAAGGTTTTACCGAAATGAGTAATAGCCTATGTTACTCAGGGATAGTGTAGGTTTTTTTTAGTAAAACTATTTTTTCAATCGGTTTAATAGTGCAAACAAACAACAAACTTTACCTCTTTATAATATTAGTATAGATAACCAAAGTTGAATCAATATTTTAAAAACTTCATATTACAAAACTTAAAAATATAGTTTTTCTTGAATAGCCCTTTCAAAACCCATTTTACTTATAGTTTAACAAATTTTGGACTCCTAAAATTCTTAGCCTAGTAAACATGTTTTGATTCCGTTTATTAAAACTTTCATAGGTTACCTATATCCGTTCTGGTGAAAATTGACTGTGTCAGACAAGGCAGTTTGGCAACAAGTTTTCTGTTCATTTTAACATTCATAACGTATTCACAAACATTAGATCCGCTATAGTTTTCCTGGAGGCTTATAGAATATTTTAATACTTCTAACAACACAGGATTTTTCAAAATTTTGCTTCTGTGTTTTTGGGATTAGAGCGTTTTGAGAAAAAATTTCGAGAATATCATGAAAACTACTTATCAAAAAAAATCTTTGAAATAGTTTTTCATCCTTAAATTAAATGTTTACAAACGATACCACACGACACAGTAGGCTACTATGAAGTATTTAATTTTTGAGTTTTGATTATTTTAACATATGAGGAATGGCATGTTTTAAAAACTATGTCGGATTTCAGCTTTATGCCTTTTCCACTCCTGAGAAATGTGATTGCGTTGGACACACTGACTTAAAGACAGACGAGTGGTCTTATATTTTTTTTTTCAATTTGTCTAATCTTATAGCAACCTTTTGTGGCTAGAAAATCACGAAGTTTTGAGTATTTTAAAATGTTAGTATTGGTTGCTTCTAGTGCTTTTTTGTATGCAGTTTTCAGTTTTGGAGGACAAACTTCTAAACCCAACAACAAGCTTGCTTCAGCGGGCAAGAAATGTGTGAAAAATGCATTTTTGGGTTTTCTGAGCTTATTTCCTATTTACAAGCTTGCATCTATATACAACTCCCTGTTTCAGTTGGTATTAATCTCTTTGTGCATTTCAACCATAAACTTAATAAAAACTGCAAATTCCACTAAAAAGAGAATGGCAATGTAAAAACAAATTCATTATTCAGTATTTCTGCAAAAGATTCAGCTCTTTTTCAACCAACCAAAGATCGATTGGAAATAAATGTGTAGCAAATTGGGCTAGATATAGGCAATAGGCGGCCAGGTAATGGTGAATCGTACTTTTAAGATGCCCGGATCGAAAGCCGGTGAAGACCATGGATAATGATTTGGTTACTAAAGTTGATTTAGGTTGATAGCTCGTTGGTGCTTTTCGTTTAAAGGAAAATAAAATATTTTCGCACATTGCGATATTCAGAAAATTGTTGTCATTTTGAATTTGTAGCTAATTGTGTCCTTTTTAATTTCTAAAAGAAAAGAAAAACTGCAAAAAGAAGTAATAAAAAGAGATTTTTGATCAGAAACGTCAGTAAAGTCACAAAAGGTTATCTCAAAGTATGCAAAATCGCAAAACCGTTTGTTAAATTATTGTGCTTAATATATACAAATAGGAAAAGAAAAAACACGACCAATTCACTTTACTATAACACTACAATAAACAATAGGTGAACTGCAATTATTGTCAACCACTACTCCCTGACAAATAATATCAATATTGTTACAAGAGCGACACACATTTGTTTCAGAGGAAATGTTTTTAGAATAGTTTATATAGTATAATAAACAAGATCCGCTTGTTATTAAATGTAAACTAAATTCACGTTCGTATAATTGTTTCTGACCACATATTTTCCGGTTATTTACTAGTTTTTAATTAAGTTTCGTTTGTTGTTACTGTTTACTTTTTCTATTTACATTATACTGTACACCGCCATATTACTTATTTATTGGGTTTTTTATATCTTTATCACTTTGTGTTCTTGCTTGACGTATTGAGTTTGATTGGATTCTTCACTAAATAAATAAAGAAAGAAGTGCGAGATGTATTCGTCAACAGGCCGTAAGTTTTACTAGGATACTATTTCCCCTTCAGCGCATTGTGACGTACACAGCACGTCAACGCTTCTACGACGAACATATACGTTCATTGACGTTTTTCTATTCAGTATGTTGCTGGACTGTTTTACTGTGATCGACAAAACTTGTTTGCAGTGTTTTGGCTCTACCAAACAATCTCATTTTCAGAAACACAAGTAAACTTTTCCAATAAAACTCTTGAGCTATCAAACTTAATCTGTTTCACTGTTGTAAATTAGTCTGATACCAACAATGATAACCCATTTTTGTTGGCTAAACATTCTTTATTAGATGTAAAAAAATATGGGTTTTTATGAAAAGTTCCAAGTTTTTCAACATTAGAAAAAGTCAATACTAAGTGGATCGTTTTAATATTTTCTTAAAGTTTGCATTGTTCAATAAGTGTAGGCCTATACTATTAAGCTCTCGTAACGTATAAGTTTATTCTCAATGGTAAGTATAGTTCTTGTTTTTAACATGGGGAATATTGGCACTACACTACAAGGTCCCCTCAAGGATATCAAAGCAATAATTGTGTTATATTTTTACTTTCTCCACCCTATACGTATAGTAGTTTATGGAGAAAGTATTGTTTTCGTCAAAATTTTCGAATTTGAATATTTAGTGGAATTATCTGTGTTGGTGCTCCCTGAACCCAAAAATATTTTAGAGAATTATTTGTTTTGTTGCTCCCTGAACCCAAAAAAGTTTTTTTTGTGATGTCTGTCCGTGTGTCTGTGGGTCTGTTAGGATGTGTACAGAGCTGGAGACCATACCAACGGTCCGATTTTGATGAAATTTGTTATGTAGTTGTAGTTCTGGAATATCTCCAGGCGTTTTTTCAAGTTTTTGATTTTTAAGGGGTTTTACCCCCCAAAAATGGCAAAAAAACGAGAAAAATAAAAATTTCTCAAAAACGGCTCTAACGATTTTGATAAAATTTGGCTTATTTGGAGCCCTTAATATACCCTAACATATGCAATAAACGCATCTTTCTAAAAATTCTCGTTTAGGTAATAATAATAATAATAATAATAATAACTGATTTTTGGGGGGGTTTTGGCCAAAAGGGGGTTGTTTTTCAAAATGTTTCAAAACCTTTTTTCGTGCCTAATACAGGCCTAATTGACATGTTTGGTGCAAATTTGTTGGAAATCGATCGAATAGTTCTGTTTAAATAATAATAATAATATAATATGGATGTGTGTTACATGCATCTAATATTTTCCATGGTAACATTTTCCTACTTTTGCAATTCTAAATAACCATCTCCTATGCTTCTCTTGGAAAGGTATACATTTTCAACTGGGAGAAAGTATGTGGCAGTTATCGGGTACCGTTTATTTATTAGTGGTAGTCATATACATTACTGAAAAACAGTAACGGATTAAAAATGTGAAAAGTTACGAAACATACGATTTCCATTAATGCTGTGTACGGTTGTTTTATTAGTTACATGGTTAATTCATTATATTGGGTACATAGTGTGTTGAAGCGTTCATGTTGTTAATTTAATTTTGGTAAAACTGTCGGGGTTACTGAAGCCTTATTGCCCTCTCACTTACACAAAACACGTGCACACTTACACTCTCACACACGTACATAATTATATTATGACCAAAACGTCCACCATATGCCGCTTTCGTTAAAAGTTTTACCTGCATAAATAGTTTACCATAGTAATGACCCTATTCATGTATGTAGCGAGTTAGCTTCTTTTATGGTTCAAAACAAGTACTCACAATCTACACAAGTGTATCTTCATTACGTTCCTTTGATACGAAATATGAATACATTTCAGACTCCTTTTACAATTTGCGTTTTCTTTAGAGATGAACTAGAAACTCACTTCTTACAAAAAAGTAGTTTTTAGTAAATTCATAAATTTCCCGATTTGTACGGAGATGTAGACGTATAAATATTATTTTTCTTTGAGAAACTATAACGATGAACATATCTTTGCATTTATAATAAACGGTACCAGGAACTGGCAAATACTTTCTCACAAACATATTTAAATTATTAAACAAATTCACTGTAACTTCATAATTGTAGGAGAGACGATTTATTAAAGTAGGAGATTAAGTAATAAATATTATTATTATCTAGAGAGAAAACAATTCGATTGATTTCGAACAAATGTGCAGCAAACACGTCAATTAGGCCTGTAAAGATGCACGAAAAAAGGTTTTGAAAAATGTTGAAAAAGAACCCCTTTTATAGAAAAATCCAAAAATCAGTTATTAATATCATTGTTAGCTAAACGAAAATTTTTGAAATATGTAGTTTTTTGCATATGGTAGGGTACATTAAAGGCTACAAATAAGCCAAATTTTATCAAAATCGTTAGAGCCGTTTTTTTTATATATACAAAAAAATAATAACTGATTTTTTGTGGGGTTTTTTGCCAAAAAGAGGGGTTACTTTTCAAAATTTTTCAAAACCGACTGTTGCAAATTTGTTTAAAATCGATCGAATAGTTTTCGCTCTAGCTTTGTATGCATACAGTCATACAGACAAACATTTTGTAAAACCGACTTTTTTGGACTCAGGGGGGACGGATATTTCCACAAAAATCACAACATCGATTTTTTTTTGCGATTACTATACTTTCTCTATACTATAGTATAGTGAGATAATAAAAAGGGAAAAGGTTACCCCTTTTTATTTTTACTCGTTGTGAGATTAAGAAAATATGTTGTAATTTGAAATTTGTTGGTAATTTTTACTTTCTCTCTCCTATACGTAGTAGGCCTATATGGAGAAAGTATTGTTTTCGTCCAAATTTTAGAATTTGAATTTTTAGTGGAATTATCTGTGTTGGTGCTCCTTGAACCCAAAAATATTTTTAGTGGATTTATTTGTTTTGGTGCTCCCTGAACCCAAAAAAGTGTTTTTTTGATGATGTCTGTCCGTGTGTCTGTTAGGATGTGTACAGAGCTGAAGGCCATACCAACTGTCCGATTTTGATGAAATTTGGTATGTAGGTGAAGTTTTGAATTATCTCTAGGCGTTTTTTCATTTTTTCAAATTTTAGATTTTTAAGGGGTTTTACAAAAAATGGACAAAAAACAAGAAAAATCAAAATTTCTCTAAAACGGCTCTAACGATTTTGATAAATTTCGGCTTATTTGTAGCCCTTAATATACCCTACAATATGCAAAAAACAGCATCTTTCTAAAAATTATCGTTTAGGTAATAATAATAACAGATTTTTGTGGGGGTTTTGGCCAAAAAGAGGGTTATTTTTCAAAACGTTTCAATATAGTATAATATGGATGTGTGTTACATGCATCTAATATTTTCCATGGTATGTCCTACTTTTGCAATTCTAAATAACCACCTCATATGCTACTCTTGAGAAGGTATAAAGTTTCAACTGGGAGAAAGTAAGTGGCAGGTGGCAGTTATCTGGTACCGTTTATATCCTCTTTAAGTGAGCGTAAGTAAAAATCTGTGATGAAATTGTTGATTCAAATCTCGACTTATGAAGATCAATTTGTACCGACCAACCGGTCCGACGAGTGGTAATGTTGAAGTATTTTTAGACGTAGAACTTTTTGACAGAGAAAAGCTTGTAATCCTGCGTAAAAAAGTTCTTATTACCTATTTATTAATCTTTAACTTAAGTTAGATTATACTGCTTATAAAAAAATATTTCCAAACGAAAATTAAAATTACATTATTGGAGTTATACAGTGTCCCTTAACTTTTTGGAACCTTGTTTTAACATTGTTCCTTAGGTAAAAATAAGATAAAAGTTCCAGTAATATTAGGTCTGAAAACGTTTTCTTTCCCATTTAAGCACCATTTTTTTAAAAAGTAATATCTAACACTACACTACTTATTTGTCGTCAAAATGACGATGCGCCATTGCATAGTATCTGACAAAAGAGGTGCGTGTTCTCAAGCCCCCTATCAGTACCTTCCTCACTCCAACACCAGATATCAGTTACACAGTTTCGCTGTTACAAGTAGCTTGCATCCTTGTTTTCTTGAGCTCTCGTAGTCAGTTTGACGATACATAAGCGACAGTGTAGCCAAACTCTTAATACACATAACTCATACAAAAACAAAAAAACTTTTGAATTTTACAAAGAAAATGTGCAACTCATGTACGTAAGTATGTGTTAAAAAAATAAATAAAAATGTTTTTTGTACGATTTTTTATTTTATTTTCAAAACTCTTGTTTTTAATGTTGCATAAAAAGAGTCTGCTTTTTTTAAATTGAATAGTTTGATGTATAACTCTTAAACAAATATATACAGCCCTTAAAAATGGTAGGATGAAATAAAAGTTAAAAAAAAAATTATTACAAAATTATATTAAAAAAAAAATATTTGTTAGTAGTCAAATTTACGATACATAAGTAATGCCGTGACAAAATTTTGACATAAGTAATCTAGGGTTAAAAGTTGTTTAGATAATTAGTGTAAATTTGGTGAACTCATTTTTTAAATAGGGTATAATTTTTATCAGGGTACACAAATCAGACCGTTTCCTTGTGTATATATTTTAAAAAGGCGGCCGTTTATAATGTATAAGGTTCTAACCCGTTAATAAACACATTAAAACGACAACAGATTTTTATTTTGTCGAATTAAAAAAAAAAACAACTGGGTTTTCCATAATACACTTGGACATTTGTGTACAATATCTTTTTGTGCAGTTTAACAAAAGGTAATTTCTTATAATAAAGTTTAACGTTTTACAAATCAGCTGACCAAGTCAGCCATACAAACAAATCAGCTGGCAATTTTCTTAAACGATAATACTTTGAAAGATGTTACCAGCGTCCAACAAGATTAGTTGTTCATAAGGGTGTCATTATTTCTCATTGTTGGTTTTTATTCTCGTATGCTATGGCATTTATCGCTAATATAGCATTCGCCATCGACAACCACTTAACACCTTATACTGTTTCTATCAATGAAACCACACATCCACACCTAAACACTTGTATTATCCCACACTCGACGTGGGAACCGAACCTACTTCCCACCACTTCATCTTCATCACAGCATCCACTTCTATCTTTAATTATAAAACACTCGAGTATGCCTATGGACCACCCACACCTTCAGATCAATTCCGTATGTTAATTAGAGGAAATATTCCACGGTAATGTATAAGGCCTACCTCCTCGTGTGCGCCTTTATGACAACCATTGTTAGAAATTATATTTATGTTCAGTTTAAATAAAGTTGAAATAATTCTATTCAATTTGTGATAATTTCTAGTTATGGAAAGGGTTATAAAATTTACATTGTAAAGAGAGAATAGTTTATGAGGTTCGTTTTCACTGTTTTAGTTCGTAAATATTTTGTTGTGAAACCTTCTCCGGTTTCCACTTTTTATTGTCATATAGGATATTTAGTAGAAAACTTGTATCAAGAATATCACGAAACCAAACGTTAAATTAAATATGTTTTCTATAATACTGACTTGGTTTAAAGAGGAACGCAAATGGTTCTACTATACTTTATGTAATATTCGTTTTACATTCCTTTGAAAGAAAAACCAAAGAGCAAATGTTGTAAACTTCAGTTATTGATTAGAAAAAGGAACAATATTCTTCATTTAAAAGCTAAAACAATTCCGAGTAAAATGCGGACTAGCGTAAAGATCCCACTTGCGGTACGTGCAAACTAATAAGTTTAGACACTTGAATCCAACTGTAACTTCACTATTTCAATCCTAAGGAATGAAAGGATTACAAAATTCATATTGTCTTAAAAGGCATATTTTGGGGTTTGAGAAATTTTGGTTTTGAAAAAATTTTGGGGAAAAAACATTATAGTGTTACGTTATTTAAAATAAATATTTCGAAAACAAAAAGTATTTTGACCGACTTGGTTCAAGATCACAGCACTAAACGAACAACATTTCGGTTTTTGTATTTCTATTTTGGTTTATCCATTGCTTAATAATGTCCCCTTTTAAATAATGACTAACTCGGACACTTTTCCCCAATCTTTTAAACATAAAAAAAATTTAGAATTTCGTGGAAATGAAAAGGTCAAATGACAATGTAATGGGATACGAAATTAAAAACGATTTTAAAGCGGTATGTTTTTCTATTTAAAATTTCAGCAAAAAAAGGTTTTTTATGCAAAAAAAAAATGGAAGCGTAGGTCTACAGAGAAAATAAATCAATTTGCATTATATTGCTATTAGAATTTAAAAAATTTAAACAATGCAACGAGTGAATAATCATTGTTTTGAATGTTTAAAACAAAAACACATAAAACATGACAAAGTAATTACAAATCAATATTATATTTTTAAACTTAAAATAAGACGTACACACAGATTCACAGTTCAGTAGAGGAGTCACAGATTCAGTAAGTTTGATTATTGTTGCTCCTGCATCACTGAAGATGACGACATTGTCGATGAAACGAGTTTGAGTAAACACAAATTGTATGGATTGTAGTTATTTACAAAATGTAATTGTGTGCTTATGACCACACAAGAGAAGTGTAAACTGTTCATTAATTAACACAACTTACGAAATGAGGAAACACAATGTCTATTTCACAGGTACTAATTAAACTATACTGTACATTGTATTAACATAACAGATTAAGCCTTCGATGTAGGACAATCTGTTATACTTATATACCCAATGCAAATATACTTAATTAGCAATGCGATTGTAGCCTAACCGGCTAAAGCGCTAGTCTATGGGGATGGACTCTGCTGGTTCGAATCTCGGCAAGACCAAAATTTTTATCAAACAGATGGAATAGAGCGTTTCACTTTAGGAGCGTTTCACAAAATGCATGGTAACTCGCGTGACGGTAAAATTCGATTCACCCCCCAGCAACAAGAAAGCTATATACTCTGTTATACAAACATGTATACAAATTTTGTGGGCGTGGTGAACCTATAGAAGTTTACACTTCAAAACATAATAGTTGTGAGAATGAATCTGTGTTCAAGTTTTATGGTATGAAAAACTGTACTGTAAAGAGGAAGGAACAATAGCAGTTAACTTTCTTTCTTAGTTACTACATACGGATCCACTACTTTCATTACAATGGCTAAATAAAAATCACCAGCTCTCGAACAAATCAAGAGTGACAAAAGAAGAAACTAATGACAGATATTAGTTAAAATCATTTACCTTTATGTGAAATATGTTTGTGTGTAATTCATATTCTCACAACTCTACGCCTTCGTGGTCGTTTGTATGAAACAAAATTATTCTTGAACAAGTATTTTAATCGAATCTGTAATATGCATTTTGAAAGTTATTTCCGTATTTTACTTCTTGTAAAATGAAAATCAATGCTGTAATATAGTTCAGAAATCATTGAGGTGGCTGATTTGGAAGATTCTAGACGATCTGTATTTCCTTGTATTGAGAATGTGGGAATATAAGTTCTACTGCATTGACGTCAACAAAGAACAATATGCTTTATTTACTTCTTCAAAGAAATTATTATCTACCCCATGTGTATTCTCTAGCTATTGTTTTCCCTCAAGACATATATTTAACAAACAATAAAAGTGTAAAAATCTTAAAATTCTCTAATTCATTTCCCTCCTGCGAATGTATACTTCAAACACGTGTAAATGTTGAGGGGTTGTACAACGATTATCCCTCTTCGTCTACAGACATCAATTCAAATAAAAATCATTTAAACTGACGACGGGTACAAATTACAAACCCTCATCAAGGTTTCGTACAAAGAAGCGGTTTACACTTTCTTTGTGATTGGATTTTAATTTGTTTCCGTTACTAATTTTGTATCGTCAACACTCGTTAGAGACACTTCTGTCTAATTATACTTTACCTTTCATATTTCATGAAATTGTTTCATTTAAATTGTATTAAAAGAGTGGCACTTAAGCTTTAATGTTTTAATTACTGTTATAAAGTGTGGAAAATTTCAATTGAATTATACAGGGTGTCCCCGAACTATCTGGACCCCTTTTGTGGATATGTTGCTGGGATCCAGACAAACATATTTCACAATATAAACATGGGTCTAAGGTGCTTATTTTTTCGTCTGTCTGTCTGTATGTGTTTTTTATAAAATACTTAATATTTTTGGAAGTAGAAAAGATATTGAGCTTAAACTTTGTATACCTATTTCTTGGGTAACCTTTTATCACTGTACAAAAAATGAGAACATTATTTTAAATATTTTCAAAATGGCGGCCGTTTATAATTTTTAATGTCAAATATCTCAAAAACCACTACGGTAACTTAACGAAAAAATTACAAGAGACAAAACATATTACGTTTTTAATGGTCCTCGAGTTGGAAAACAGAGTAATCCCACAGCACCCCCGAACAACCTGTAAAAGTTTCATTAACTTCGGAATTTATTCCAGGTACAATGTACATATCTACTGGACGAGCTATGTTCGGAAGCATTTTTATCATACTTTATCAACACTATTCAAAAATCGAAGACATACAAATTGTAGGTTTGAATGTCTACTTTCAGAATTCGTCTACATACATAAAAAAAGTATGTCTACATACATTTTGTCGCGTGCTGATAAGGGATGAGAATGTAGTAAACATTTTCATTGTTATACATTCCTTTAAACAAGAGAATAAACCCTTAATAAATTAAGGAATTTAGAAATAAGAAATCACTAACTTATGTTTCCTAATTAAAATAAATAAGACATATTAGAATTTAGTAAGGCCTATTTATATAAAATAACCTGTTTGCACTTGCTTCGACGCGAGTCACTGCGGGGGTTGGCGAGCGAAGCGATCAGGGGCGGAGCCGTCTAGTCTATATTAAAAAGGGTAAACAATTTCGATTAAGCCAATACATGTACAGTATGGTATGGTTGTAAGTATGGTTTGTCCTTGCGTGCCGCGTTAACTCCGTAACCCCATGGGGGTTGTATGGCATGGTAGCCCTCCATCCCTATTCATGAAGAAGGTTTGGGTTTGGCACGGCAGGGGTTGGATTCGGAGATGTGGGTGTCAAAAAATATCATACTACTAATGTACTTTTTATGGAAAATCGGCGAAGGAGCTGGGAATGGAGTGGCCAGAATGTTCCTGAATGTTCTGAAAAATTTAAGAATATTCCCAGAATGTTTTAGAATATTCCAGAATGTTTCAGACAGATCTTTCTAGGATTTTATGGAACGTTCCATATTGTTATAGAAGGTTATAAAATGTTCTAGAAGTCTGAAACGGCCTATACAGTTAGAGACCTGAAATTTTATTGTAAACTCTCAATGTCTACCCGATATTTATTTCATTCTTTCATTAATATCTGCGAGCGCTACCCGAGCTATTTTTCTATTAAGGTTAAATTGTTCGACCCTGTTCTCTCGATGTATCTGTACAACTAATTGATAACAGATGCGAGGCAATCGCGTATTTATTAGGTTTGACATATAGTGATATTTTTCAATTAGCTTCGTTATCAGTTGACTTGGAAGGCATCATGTTACATTCAATGACGTCACTGGTGCAGTAGAGTATAAATAAAACGTTGGAAGCTGTGACAGCATGTTTGGAATTAGGGACACGTCAAACTTGAGTAGCATCTTGTAAGAAAGCTTGTATTTACATGCATGCACTGATAAAGTAAGAGGTTGCTGCATTCGTACAATGAATAGAACTAATTTAAATAACTTAGTTTGAGACTTCGGCCGAAAAGAAAATGGCTCGGACTTCGGCGCTCCTTCATCACAAATCAAACAAGTTTTAGGTTGTCTTATTTACTGTGCCTTAAGTTTAATTTTCTGCTTCTCTCATTAAAAAAAAAAAAGAACTGAATAGTAAAACCATTTTAGTATTTCTAATATAATATAAAATAGTTATTCCTTTCACATTCACACTTTCTTTATACAATTTTAAACAATACGAACAGCGCCAACAATGTCATAGATTAAATCATTTTTAAAACTTATGAACCTTAAACTAGGATAACATTTAATGATAACAGAATAACACGATTAGCAATTATTTTGCTTAGTGTTATAACGGTATTAAAGACGGCTTAATATTTCAGAAAATTCTTTAGATAAATATCAGTTTTCTCAGTTTAAAGATCTCATCTACACAGCTGTATAAAACTTTAGTAGCATATCCATAATGTTCCAAAATTAACAAAATAATGTTGTAATCTTTTAAAATTCAACTCTATTATTATTTTTACACATTCTAATAGAAGATACTAAAAAGGAATTCTGAGTATTTAATATATCTTCAAAAAACAACTTCGCTATATCATTTTAAATTTCGTAATTTTGTAAACTCAATATTCATCGTTCGCTGCAGAGCTGAGTGAATAGTAATTTGACCTGTAGGCCTAATTGTTATCATGAGTAAGTCAGAATGTATTTTAAATTATATATCCGGCGCAGAGTGTAATTCCATACATTTTTCAATGTCTGTAGAAATTATACAAAAATTTCAATTTACTTTCAAAAATCCTGTACAGGAAAAGTTATGTTTATACCATATGCTTATTAATTTAAGTCCTAGACGTTTGATTGCCGAAATTCGTTTGGACGTATTTATTTTTCGTTTATTGCATAGTATAAATTTTAGGAAAGGTACATTTTGTTCCAACAATATGTGTAAACATTTAGAATTTTATAGGTTCACCTTTTGTTTTTAAGAACGTCTGCTCCAATACGTTTTACTATCCAGGACTGACTTTACTATACAATAACCAAATAATAAATATTTATTCAAGCAGCCCTGCAGAGAAGATATACAATTTTGACCCAAAAATTGTGATTAAAAAAATGTTTATGTAACATTTAAAACTCGATATATTTTTACACATTTTGTTTCCGTATTTAGCTGTTCGTTTTGTGCGTTAATATTTTTGGTAATTCTTTTTTTCTGTACTAGATAGTCTGTCTGCTAGCACTATTTACTACAGTAATCTTTTATCTAAAAATTATTATTTAAAACCACGAAATCGGATAATTTAAATTTTTGAAAGGTTACCTACTATAATGTAAAAATTATTTACGAAATGATTTCACAAACGAAGACTAAATGTGTAAAAACATACGAGTTTTAATAAATTGAAAAGAATATTGTAATTTTACAATAGACTAATGATTTTTTTCTTAAGGCTCTTGGGAAAACTTCGAGTGTAAAGTATGGTTTTAATAAAAATTGGTCCCGGTACTGTCAGTGACCTTGTGGTGGCGCGTGGATGACGGAAAATGCTAGATTGAAAATATAAAGCTACGGCTATACTTGTACGATCAGATCAGATCGGAGCCGAATTTTTCCGAAGGTATTCTTTCTGTGTATTTAAATAGGGGGTGGCTAAATCTATACGATCAGATCAGAACAGATCGGAGCCGAATTTTTTTTCCATGTTCTGAGAGCATACCGGAACGGTCGGTTCTGCGCGGATCTGATAGATATAGATAGCCACCCCTCCCGATCAGAAAGAACGTTCGGTCTCTTTCGTCAACAATCGGGACAATTCGTGATGAAAAAAGGTGATGAAATTCTCCAAATGACTGGAAAAATCAAGTAAATATTCATATAACATGGTAAATTTATATCAAAGGCAGTGGCATTTAAAAAAATAGTTAATTCTTTTAAATACAATAATTTTTGTATAAAATGTTTTTTACTACATTACAATTTTAAACTCAAATACAAAAAACCTAGGTTAATACTAATAAAACACAAAATGTACAAAGTGTTCCCTGAACTTTCTAAATGTAGTGAAAAAACTAACCAACCTACCCTAACTTATCTGCCTATCAGTATGTATATAAAAAAAAATACATTTTAAGAAACTGGCTATGTGAAAAAGGTATCTTTATTTATAATTAAATGACTCAAATTTAAAAACAATCATACAAAAAATAACAGTGATACAGTAAAATAATATGTATCAGATTTTGTATATATGCCATAGTTTTAATAAATTAGATATAACAAAGCATCAAAGTCAGTAATATACTTTTATATGCAGATTACTTGAAGTGTTAAAAATTTACCAAAAGACTGGGTTGTTACAAGCTACAAAACAATATTGACTCTTTGATGTTGGAGTAGGATCTAAAACTTCATATTTCTAAGTCTTTATAAATGGCATCCGTAAGAAACAGTGATAATTTTAACCTTGGTTTTTATTATAAAATTGGCAATACTTATTTGCCATACGTAATACTGGACAAATCACAACAGACGCATATTTCGTTTTATTTTTTGTTTTTAATTACGTTGCTTCAACTGACAAAAACAACTACAACTTGTTTATTATAATGCTTTTCGAAATTATTTGCCTATGCAAAATTTAAGTTTAACAATATATTTTTTTCTATTTACTTGTCGCTTTTGATTGATAGGATGTGTCCCTATTTTTCTTTGTTTTCTTTCCTTATCCAACACAATCATCAAAAATTCTCCGTCGGTGACCGAGCTAGATGATTTTTCAATTTACGGTAGTTGTTACAGTAACAGCAAATTCAGACTAACTGATGGTGAGGTGGAATGCGCGCGCATCCTTCCGACACATGTTGGGACGTTCCGAATCTGATAGATTTAGCCACTCCATCAGAATTCCGCGACAGACCGGAAAATTCGGCTCCGATCTGATCTGATCTAATCGTACAAGTGTAGCCGTAGCTTGCCTATCAGCGTCTGCTAATCGTCCTCTTACTAGTGCACAAGACGACTTTTGTAGGTTAGCTAGTAGCGTCATGTCAGGCTTGATTCGCAAGTCGCGTTGAAACCTTCATTCGTAATCTCGTATTTCGGGTTCTATTTATAAATAAACTAACTGGCCCGATCCGGCTTTGCATGGATAGACAAATCAAAGTTAAATGTATATTAACAAAAAAAAAAATATTAAATTAAATATATCAATAAATATAAATTACAATATGTATTTCTTATGGGGATTTTTAGCAAATTTGACCCCCCAAACCACCCTAAGATTTCGAATTTTTTTAAAACATTTCTTAGTGAGCACCTATTGCCCTAGAGGAAGCTACATACCAAATTTCGTTCCGATCCGTTCAGTAGTTTTTGAGAAATCATGATCAGTAAGTCAGTGGATTTGACTTTTATATTTATAGATAGATAATCAGAGAAATAACTGGAAATTAATGTTGAAAACTTAAATAAATTGAAAATAATACATTTTGATTAATTTAACCTTTTAAATAAAAGGAGTTGCCGTTGATTTCTTTCAATTATGAGATTTAAGACAAAGCACACAGCCTTTAAGAACAATTTAAGAGGTTTCCAAATTTTTAAGTTGAAAAATTGCGTCCAAAACACGTTTGTAGTTTATGTTTTCGCAGATTTACCCAAGGTGAAGAGGATCCTTAAAACATTTCTAAGTGATCTTGCTTTTTAACGTGTTTCATTTTATTATTTAATAGTGGTAATTATCATTTTAAATTGTATTATAAATTTAAAAAATACCACAAATTTGTATCGGCAAAACAACGTAACTTACGCCTCCTTTAAAAACATATATATTTAATACAATACTAATTTTCTACAGTTTAAAACAATAATTAATGCATTAATGCCCGAGTGCCCCACTTTGTATACAACTGAAATTAAACAATTTGATGAAATATGAAGGGGGAAGTATAATTATACTGAACATGAACAATTAATAACGGAAACAATTTAAAATCCCTTCACAAAGAAAGTGTAAACCGCAGCCTTCTTTGTACGAAACCTTGATGAGGGTTTGTAATTTGTACCCGTCGTCAGTTTAAATGATTTTTATTTGAATTGATGCCATCTGTAGACGAAGAGGGATAATCGTTGTACAACCCCTCGACCCTCACACGTGTTGGAAATATACACACGCGGGGGAAATGAAAGAGGGAATTTTACGATTGTGCCGCTTTTTATTGTTTGTGGGATATATTTTTGAGGGAAGACAAAAGCTGGAGTTTACACGTAGTGGAGATGATATTTCTTCGGTGGAAGTAAGAAAGGATATTGTTCTTTGTTCACGTAGAGTTTGTTGTTAGGAAAACATCGTCTAAAATTTTACTAAACAGCCATCTACTGATTTGAATTTATTTTTTAACTACATTAAATAAGATTTATATTTTATACATCTGTTTAAACAGACAGTCATGTTATGGCATTGATTTTATTTAATCTTGTTGCATACGGAAACAAACTTTGAAAGCGAAATATTTCAAACAGATTTACTTAAAATACTCATTTACTAATAACTTTGTTTTATACAAACGACGACGAAGTAGTGCAATTCTGATAATACTAGTAACAAAAGAGATATATTCTACATAAAGGTAAAGAATCTTTTCCCTGTACTATGGTTAGTTAAGAGCTTTGCATTTTAAGTCAATCAAAAGAACAATACATTAAGGGGATCCGCCACCTCTAACACTTTTTTTTGTTTTTTTTAGGTTAGACTTTTTATATGCAGGTTTTCTATTTAGGACCTTTATTTAAACAGCTTTTGTGGTTTTATTTTATTTTTTTTACTATTTAGGTATTTTTAAACTAATAATTTATGTTTTTTTTCAGCGTTTTTAGGTACACTTTTAAACTTTGAATAACTTTTTTATTTTTTAATGAATTCTAATTATTATTGTTTTATTTTGGTCCTAACAATACCTAGCAACTTTCTGAACATAAAAATTTTAATACCATTGCAGAAAAAAAAGTTATGAAACATTATCTAAAAAAAAATATATATTTTACAAATTGAAAGAAAATATATAATTATGTTATCTTATTAGCTACATTATTTCTAATGTTCAAATATCACAGTTATAAGACAAAGAACAAGTGGTAAAAATTGCAAAGGCCTATGTATAATACTTTAGATTTTATTCAAACATATGTAATGAGAAATACAGAAAATCAGAACTTGCGGAAAACAGGCTTCAAAGTAGGCTATTACGTTTTGGTAGGTACCGGTACTCAACATCAAAACACCCCTGCACCATATGTTGTTCCTTCTTTAGCTTTTATATTTTCTGGTATATGTTATTTATGTCAAAGGGATACTCTTTATACTGTTTAGCACATAATTTGAAAGTAAAAATAATATTTACTATGGGCAAATGTTGTTTTTTTATCAAAATAAAATTTTTGTTTTCTATCGCGAATTGTAACAACTTTAATTTATTATTATTATTTGATGAAATAATGGTCTGATTTTCTTCAAATTTTACACACATACTCAGAAACATATGTAGATCAAGAAAATAACATTTTTTTAAAATGTAAAAAAATGAAAAATTCATCGTTTAGAGGTGGCGGATCCCCTTAAGTTGTAAAACAAAGTGTGTAAATAATATTGATGAAAATGATCATGGAACTTTCATATAATCTATACTACTATTATAAAGAGGTAAAATTTGTTTGTTTGTTTGCATGTAGGGGGTAATCTCTGGAACTACTAAACCGATTGAAAAAATATTTTTACTAATAAAAAGCTACACTATCCCTGAGTAACACGGGGTATAATTCATTTTGAAAAAACATTTTTTATTTCAATATTTGCAAATTTAGTAGGTAAAAATTTTAGGTTAGGCCTAGACTGATGAACCAACACATGTATTTACATTTATTACCATAGCAATCAAATGAATAAAACAAAAGATAAAACAGCTGATTGGTCTAATATTTCCATTACCAGGAGGAGGAGTGGGGGGAGGGCGTGTTCAGTATATATAGGTTGTAATATTTTATGTATACTTTAGTAGTGTTAAAACCCTCTGAGGATGATGACCATGTCATCGAAATGTACATAAGGGTAAGGTATTAAACTTAACTTACAATTTAGTTGTTTAGTTATAGTTTTTGCTCCTTGTTTTGTGGTTCGGGTTTTTATTTAAATCAGTGTGATTTTGTCGCCACAGTGCTCTTTTATTTGTTTAGTTTTTCCATTACCAGCTGGCCTCACACTTTGAAGCAATTTTTTATCTTTCTATATAACTTTTAGGTTAGGTTTTTATTAAAGTGTTTACCTGAGCCTTGCTGGTTCTTTTAACCTTTATTATAACTGCTGCTAGAAAATATTCGAACTAATTTCATTTCCACATTTAACATTATTTACCATCTTAGCTTTGAGGTTATTATTAATCCTACTCGTTTATTATAAAGAAAACATAACATAATTATGTGTATAGAAGGTTCCAACGGCGTTGGCGTGCGGAACACGCAGGAGTTTCCCCTAGTATATAATATATTAATATAACCAACTTGATTATACACCATACTAAACAGAAGCTCTATAAACTCAAAATTAGTCAAATATTTATATAAATTTGTCAGTAAAAACAAATAGCTTTGTACCAAATTTATCACTAACAAAATATATATTAAATTGTTGCTGATCATATTATTAAGAAATTTAGTAAAACAAGTGGCAAATTTATATTTTTCCTCAATGGCAGTACAAACATTGCTACAACCATCGGTGTAGCTAATTTATACAAATCTCGCTAATTCAGTAAGCAGTCAGAATCATCTACAGTTTTGAGCAGTGGTAAAAAGATGTAATTTGTTTGCTTAAGACCACACGGGAGAAGTGTAAATTTTTTAACACAACTTACGAAATGAGGAAGAAAATGTCAATTTTTAATAAGATTTACGAAATGAGGAAGCACAATGTCCATTTCAGAGGTAAACTATATGCATTGTATTAACATTAACGGGTTAAGCCTATGATGTAGGACAATCTGTTTACACTTATATACCCAACTCAAATATACTAAACTAGCAATGCGTTTGTGGCCTAGCCGGCTAAGGCGCTAGTCTGTTTTGATAGATTCTGCTGGTTTGAATCTCGGCAAAACCAAAATTTTTTCCAAACAGACGAAATAGAGCGTTTCAGAAAAGACTCTGCTGGTTCGAATCTCAGCAAGACCAAACATTTTTTCAAAAGACGAAATAGAGCGTTTCAGAAAATGCGTGACGTTTTAATCCGATTCACCCGCCAGGAAACATAGCGCCGAGATGGGCCGTAGAAGTTTACACCTCAAAAAATGAGTTGTAAGTGAAAAATTGTAATTTAACTTAAATTTATCAGGAGTTTTACATTCTTTGACGATACGTTTAGACAAGGAAGTTAACTCTTCACAGTTGAAAAGTATGTTGCAATTTCCAATAATTGCGTTTATTTAGTATCATAGAAGAAAAAAAAATAGGAATCGCGATTGGAACCTAAATAGCAATGTGAATATAAGGAGATTTTATCGAAAGAAGAGCGAATCGATCTTATCGAGAGTGGCTCTACAGTGTTGGTGACTCGCCATTTTGTCCATACTGCTTTAATTTTCTTATCCATCAAGCATTTTACTTTGGAGAGTACACAATTAAAGCATGTTCTCAGAAAGTTTCGCCTACGTAATTTCATTTAGACGATACTGGGTGATGATATCCAGACCATGATATGCAGTGCTGGATTAACAATATTCAGGGCCCTGAAGCAACACAAACAACAGGCCCAATCCTGCATCTCTCATCGTTTAGTTTGCCTTCCCATATCTAATCTCAATTTGATGTGCGTTCACATAAGCGACCAAACATGAGTATGTGTAATCTATAGAGATATATAAAAGAAGTTATGATTGACTGATACATAATCAACGTTCAACCAAAACAATGATAGCTAAAAACTAAAATGTTCAGGGTACCTTCATACCACTATGTACAGGTACACTAAGAAAGGATTTTGAAAAGTATTTTTATTTTAAGGGTTGAACATGGTCAAAGTACGGGGGTTTCCCCCCAGCCATATAACAGATAAAAAAGCTGATTTGAATCTATAGCTTTGCAACTTAATTCTAGGTGTGGCCTATACTGAATCAAAATATGTTTGATGAATACATTTTACATTCATTACCGCAGCAACCACCTGTAGTTTTCACAACCAATAGCATTTTTAGGTTATGTTAACAAAATATAAACAAACTCAAAAGAAAATTCAATGAAATAAACGGTACCAGGAACTGGCACATACTTTCTCAAAAACATATTTAAATAATTAATTATTAAACAGATTCACTGTGTCTTCATAATAATTGTAGGTGGGGTAGAAGAGGTGATTTATTAAAGTAGGAGATTAACTAATAAATGTTATTATTATTATCTAGAGAGAAAACTATTCGATCGATTTCGAACAAATGTGCACCAAACATGTGAATTAGGGCACGAAAAAGGTTTTGAAAATTTTTGAAAAACAACCCCCTTTATGGCCAAAAAACCCCAAAAATCAGTTATTATTATTAGCTAAATTAGAATTTTTAGAAAGGTGTGGTTTTTTTGCATATAGTAGGGTACATTAAGGCTACAAATAAGCCAAATTTTACATTAAAGGCTACAAATAATCAAAAATTTTATCAAAATCGTTAGAGCCGTTTTTTATAAAAAAAATAATAACTGATTTTTGGGGTTTTTTTTGCCAAAAAGGGGGTTGTTTTTGCAAAATTTGTCAATCCCGTTTTTCGTGCAGCTATACAGGCCTACTTGACATGTCTGGTGCAAATTTGTTTGAAATCGATCGAATAGTTTTCGCTCTAGCTTTGTATACAGACAGACATTTTGTAAAAACAACTTTTTTGGACTCAGGGGGTTCCAAAACGGATATTTCCACAAAAATCTCAACATCGATTTTTTTGCGATCACTATACTTTCTCTATACTATAGTATAGTGGGAAAGTAAAAAGGTTACTGTATCTTAATTTAAACATCTGTTGTTACATTTTATAAATACAATAGCTGATCTGGCTCAAAGGCTTAATACAATTTTAGGTTATATTGAACCAAATAACGTTTATTGAAACTATTAATTATATTCGTTACTATAGCAACCAACTTGGCAAATTTAAAATCAGTTAATTATTTTTCACAACCAATGGCTTGTTTAGGTTATTATAACAAAATATAAACGAATATAAAGGGAAAGTAAATTAAAATACTTACAGTATTATAATTCAATCATATGTTGTAACA
>JAGFPH010000399.1:72265-106195 GCA_018207615.1 Philaenus spumarius | reverse complement strand
TGTAGCTTTCCTGTACATAATGTAAGACAGACATCGAAATATACACGCAATTCCCCAACATTTGTCCTTAAAATCCATAATTTTATCCATAAGTTTTTTAATTTTTTGTACAGGAATTTTATATATTTTCGGAATAAAAAGTAGCCTTACATATTCTCTGAATAGTCTCCTAAATGTTAATGAAAGTATCGTCAAAATCGGTTTAGCCATTCCGGAGCCCGGCCAAACGAACAGACAGACAGACAATTTATGAATGTGTTTAGGTTTTGGTAATGTGTGAATAACCACATAAGCTTAGAAAAAAGCTTATATTTTGAAATCACAGACACTTCAATTTTGTTAATACTAGCTGACCCGTGCGAAGCATTCGCATTTTCACTTACTTAAATCCCACTTATTTAAAGTACACACCGTATATTTAGTATCGTATAGTGCGTATAGTGCGTATTTAGTGCGTAATGGGCATAGGTGAGGGTTGAAGTAAAGAATAGATGTGTAACCACGCTTACAATTAATTAAAAATAGCAATGTAGTGTCGTAACGGCAGCTCTCCAGCTGGGCATTGTTATCACCAGTGTTGCCAACGCCAGGAAAATATCCCTACAACTTACTTGATCTTATTTTCGGATTCTTTTTTTTTTCGTATAATTGTATTTTGTATATTTTTCCGGTGTAGCGGTTAAGGAAAGCTTTAAAATGCCTCATTCATGTAATTTGATGATGTATTAAGGAAGTTATGACGTACCGACAAAAAAATGGCCTTGAGAAATAATATATATGATGTATAGATGATAATTAGCTTTGCTTTCATTTTGAAATCGAGCAGATAACTTACAATTAGTAATAATGTGCATAGATAGTAAAACATAACTGTAAATAAACGGTACCAGAAACTGGCACATACTTTCTCACTTATTTAAATTACTAAACAGATTCACTGTGACTTCATAATTGTATATAAGTAGGAGAGGTGATACATTAAAGTAGGAGAGTAACTAATACATATAATAATAATTATTATTAAAACTAGAGAGAAAACTATTATATCGATTTCAAACAAATTTGCACCAAATATGTCAATAATAATAACTGATTTTGGGAGTTTTTTCAAAAGGGGTATTTTTTTTTAATTTTCAAATCTTTTTCGTGCATAAAACCCTCAAAATCAGTTATTATACTAGATAAACGAGCATTTTTAGAAAGATGCTTTTTTTTTGCATATGGTAGGGCTCATAAGGGCTACAAATATGCCAAATTTTATCAAAATTGTTAGAGCTGTTTTTATAAAAAAATTATAACTGATTTTTTGGGGGGTTTTCGGCCAAAAATGGGGTTATTTTTCAAAACCTTTTTCGTGCATCTTTACAAGCCTAATTGACATGTTTGGTGCAAATTTGTTCGAAATTGATTTAATAGTTTTCTCTCTAGCTTTAATAATAATAATATTTATTAGTTACTGTCCTACTTTAATGTATCACCTCTCCTACTTAAATACAATTGTGAAATCACAGTGAATCTGTTTAATAATTTAAATAAGTTTGTGAGAAAGTATGTGCCCGTTTCTGATACCGTTTATTTACAGATCTAGCTTTGTATACATACAGACAGACATTTTGTAAAAACAACTTTTTTGGACTCGGGGGTCTCAAAACGGATATTTCCTCAACAATCTCAACATCGACTTTTTTTGCGATCACTATACTTTTCTATACTATAGTATAGTGAGCAAGTAAAAACTGAAGAGAAATTAGAAGGTTGTATTAGAAATGTTGTCTTCTGGTATATTTGCAAAAACTTAATATTTAACTTGGCCGTTGTCATTTTTATTGGTATAAATATTACATATTCATTGTAATTTGTAGAAGAAAGACACATTTCAAACAAAACAATGTATCGGTGTTCAAGATGTCACAAAATACCGTAGCAGGTTATCCAGAATCGGATTGTTTACATCGGAATAAATGAAAAATGTTTAGTGACTTTTTTCGAAATCGGCTTAATTTTGACAATCCGACATTTTTTTTACAAAAACACTGTAACTCCAGAAATAGATAAGATATTGAGTTCAAATTTGGTATAAACTTTTTGGATGTTACGATTTACATGTGTAGGCTTCGCAAACACCAAGAATTTATTTTTATAATTTTGATAACCTTGAAAACCGTTAGTTAAAATTTTTTTTTAATTATATAATTTATGGGAAAATATTGAGTATTTTCGGCAAGTTGTGTATTTATGACAAAGGAGCATTCAAAATTTCAACTCTGTCTTGCGCCGTTAAAAAAGTAATGAGTTTGTTCTTTAAATCGCAAACAGTTAAATGGAATATTAAGAGTTTTATAACATACGCTAAGTTTAATAAACAACTTTAGTTTGAATATAGTTTTGAATACCTAAATTAATTTATTCGTTCCTATCTATACTAATATTATAAAGAGGTAAAGTTTGTTTGTTTGTCTGTTTGTTTGTATGTAGGGGGTAATCTCTGGCACTACTGAACCGATTGAAAAAATAGTTTTACTAATAAAAAGCTACACTATCCCTGAGTAACATAGGCTATGATTCATTTCGATAAAAACCTTTTTTTATTTCAATATTTATAAATTTAATCGGAAAAAGTCTTAGGTTAGGACTAGAATGATAAACCAACACATGTATTTACATTTATTACCATAGCAACCAATTGAATAAAATAACAGATAATATATTTGCTCCAATATTTCCAATAACAGCTGATTTCAAAATTTGAAGCAATTATTTTTGTATTTCTAGATTTTAGGTTACGATTTTAAAGAGTAGACCTGAAGCCTTGCTGGTTCTTTAAACCGTTATTATAACTGCTTTAAAATATAAGAAATAATTTAAATTGAACATTTAACATTATTTACCGTCTTAGATTTGAGGTTATTATTAATCCTACACCTTTATTATAAATAAAACATAACATATGTTTTTAGAAGGTTACGTTGGGGGTTGGCGTGCGGAGCACGCAGGGGTCTTCCCTAGTCGTAAATATAACAACTAAATGTATACATTAACACTAATAACAGATTGTGTAGTACTAACTCTATAATATTTTCTGAAGAAACTAATTTTTGAGTGAAATTCAAGAAAGTTTTAAACTGTCCAACAATAATAGGTTTTTAAAAATAGGTTTAGTAATTTGGGCTTGAACAGCCTCATAAACAGAGTTGCCTGTTCATAAAGAAGTGTTGAAGGGGCGATAACTACTCCTGTAAAAGGTCTTTGTCGATAGTTCCTGCGCAATTGTACAATGCCAACTATATTCCGTACTAAGTAGAAACTTTACATAATGCTGCCTTTATATCACGATTATACGATCTCCTTAAACTATAAACTAACATTATTTTCAAGTAGCAGGGTCCCTGGAAGAGAAGGAAGGAAATCCTGACAACATACTGGCGCAGTATATCATCGTAGAGTATATAAAACAAGCACTAAGCTAGCTGGCTCCGTTTTTCCGTCGTTTCCCAACAATATTTCATAATAAATAGCACGCTGACAATCTTTCCAGCACATTCTGTTCTGTCTCTTAATAAACTTTGCTTTTCTTCTTTTAGTTTGTCGTAGCGGAGTGTTGAAATTATATTCTTACTGAGTATTACAGTTAATATGACATTATTAAGGTTTACGTATAAAAAATGTATTGTTGAGACTTTGCTGTCCGCCCGTGGATTACTCGACAAACTGTCACCAAGAAATTGAGCATATTTTAATATTATTATGTGGATATAGTTTCAAATGGCTAACTTAAAGTTTTTAAAAGCACTGCCGTTTTTTGTTTCTGTTAAAGAGAAAATGTGGATATAAATTACGCGAAAAATAAACAAAATAGGCTTATATATTTTTTTGAGAAATTTATAGAAATTTCGACTGATTTGTAACTGCCGGTTATCGTGCCACTTAATACAGCATGTTTTCTTCACTCACTCCACTATTATCCTGAGGTAGATCAAAATCCTGATTGTTTATATTTAATGTGTAATTTCTGTATGGTGGTTTGCATTTATTTTAAACATTTAGAATGTATGGTATTAATTCATATTATTATTTGATGCGAAATTCTGAAGGTTCTAAATATATTTTAGTGATAAACTATTTATGTAAGTTAGGCTTGAGATGGTCTTCGTTTCTTTTAAAGTAAATTAATTGTAGAAATTTATTACTCATTTTTAGTAAAATTAGTTAAAATGTTGTGCAAACTATTGCATTTGCGATGAGAATGAAACATTTTTTATAAAACCTTTTACGCTGGCTAAACCGTTCAAGATACAGCAAAACAGAAAGTGGACAAAATGTTGGCAATGAAAGGATACACAAAATGTGTGTGAAAAATTAACAATACATTACAGCCTAATGAGCAGTTAAATAATTGGTTCAATTAAAAAATCATACAAATTGGAAAACTCCTGAAATGTGCAGGCTTTTGTTGCGTACACTGGCTATAGCATTGAATATAAATTTTGTTTTAAATGCACACCACAAACACACGCTTCGTATTTATTATATAGTTCATCAATATTAATTACTATTTTCAGCAATTATTATATAAAAATAGTAACATTACCTTTATGGTATGCCTTGATTAGAACAACAAGTAAACTCTTTTAACACAACTTACGAAATGAGGAAACACAATATACTTTTCAGAGGTATTAGCAAGTGAACTATGTACGCTGCTATATACACACGTGTACTATAATATATAGTAGAGGGTGACGCGTGATGGTAAAATCCGATTCACCGCCCGAAATTTTTAGAAGAGGTGCGCCTCTAGAAGTTTACACTTTGAAAATAGATGCAAGTAGTGGCCCACATCAAAACAAACAAAACCCTGATGACGTCACGGTTTAAACCTCGACTACCTCAAGACAGGTGTCTCTCATGATCCGGTGAGGTGTCACCCTGCTTTGCCGGCGCTAGGAATCCATATTTCTGCGATTAATATAAACGCTGCGAATATATACTGTATGAATAATACTGTTACAAAGAACCGGAACTAAGTGGGCTCGTATTTTACGCGACTTCCGGTGACAGTCCTGATTTACTGTCGGTGAAAAACTGAACTGGAGAATTTTTTAATAACTCGGGAGCGAGTATAAGCCGGCTTTGGTTTACTTTCGACCGATGAAATAACGGGTTGTTTGAACTGAGATGAAATTGTATAAAAAAGTCTTTTTAATTTAATGTTTTATTCATCCAACTTTGTGCGGGCAAAATTGTGCTATTTTAATGAAAGTAGTTTAGCATAAGGTCATATTTAGCGAATTCAGGGAATAGGAGGATATTCCATGTTTCAGATATAAAATAATAATAAATAAAGTAAATGTGATGTTTTTATTCGCTTAGCTTTTGCACGATTTTATTCAATTCGAAATTATTCCGTAACATAAAGAAGCGTGGGCGTTCATATAACATTTTCAAAGGAAGCCATTTTCTGCAAACAAAGGAAAACACACTTTTCTTAATAGAGTCACTCGTTTGTACGTCTGTCATAGTTGGATTTTATGTGGAGCGGATAGATGCATTGCGATACAATTTGACACAGTTATGTTACAGTATGCTGTCCATGTACTACTAATTTTGGGGGCTAAATTTTGATGCGTCAAAAAGTTAATATTGTTTTTGAAACGGTTTTATTCAAGGTTATCAAAACTATATATTTTTTAAATGCGAAAAGACCTTCCAATTAAATTGTGCAAGAGTTTAGCATCACGTTTATCAAACTGACTTTCAGGGTGAAACATGGAAACACGTAATCCGAATTAAAGGAAATCTCTGCAGGTGTACCTCAGGTAAGTGCTCTAGGATTATCCTGTTCTGGCTAGCTACAAAAGATATACCACTTTCGCCGATGATACTGCTGTTATGGCAGCAGGGGAAGCGGTAGTAGATGCCACTGAGAAACGTCAAAGTACCCTGGATAATGTCAGTGTGTAGGCAAAGAGATGACGAATAGAACTAAATAATTGTAATTCAATTCAAGTAAATGTTATTAATTGAACAGTTAATGCAATTTATGATTTTGTATTATCCCTCGGAAAAATGAGCTGAAATATGTTGGGATTACAGCTAAACTGGAAGGCCTATATTAAAAAGAAGGAAGAAGGTATTGACATTAAGTATAGAAAAATGCTCGGCCGTATAACAATTAAAATGTTTGTACAAATAAGCACTAGCATCGCTGTGGACGTGCAGACTACGTTTATGTTGCATCAATGAGTACAAAATTAATATCATACAAACTAAATTATTTTGGGCAGCTATGATGGCACATAAGGAATGACAATATTCACAAAGATCTTGGTATGGAAACTATTGATGAAGTATAATTTAGTGCAATTAGGTATAAGACGAGGCTACAAACACAAGTTAGCGTAGAGGTGCAGAATACGCTCAAAACAGTGATGTTGTGAGGCGACTTAAAGAAGCCTTTAGTATAGTTTAAGGAATTATTCAGTGGAATAATTTTTCTTTGTACTGTTACTTCATTAGATAGATTTGTTCTTAGAAAAATTCTAACGGATCCGAACTTTTGTGAACAAGTTATGAAATACGAGGTCTGTCTAAAAGGTTCGGTGAATGGTCTAATATATTCAACGCTTGAAACAGCGCGCGTGCATCCGTATGCAGGCATAAACATGTCTGGACCTGCCATCTGTCGGGAATTGCGTGAGGCTTCTATTACAGTAATTTTACAGTCATTGCAACAGAGTGTTCCGAGTAGTGTGCGTCGAAGAGCCATGGAGCCATACAACATTAAGTTCTGCTTCAAATTGGGTAAAACGGCGACAGAAACCCACAAGATGTTGGTGCAAGTGTACGGGTAGGATGCTGTGAGTAGGAAATGTGAGTATGATTGGTTTGCACGCTTTCAAGCTGACGAAGAATCGATGGAGGACGAACAACGTTCGGGACGACCATCCACAAGCAGGACGTCGGAAAACATTGGACATGTTGAGCGATGCTAATAAAAGATCGACGATTGACTCTGCGATTAATAGCAGAAAAAGTGAGTAATTAGCAAAGACAAAGTGAGGGTCTTCTTCCATGAAAAAATTGGGCAAACGCAAGATTTGTTCACGATTTGTGCCGCACATCCTAACAGATGATCAAAAAGCAGACGTTTTGAGGCCAATATTTTCATCGATATGTGTGACCGGGGTAAGACTTTTCTGGGTTCCATTGTCACAGGAGACGAGGCTTGGTGTTACTAGTACGACGCCGAACGAACAATCAATGGAATGGCGGTCACCTTCTTCCCCACGACAAACAAAATGCCGCGTGGAAAATCCAAAATGAAAACCATGTTGATCACATTTTGTGACAAAGAAGGAATCATCCATAATTCGTTCCTGCTGGCCAAACAGTGAACGCCGCATTCTACTTGGAGGTTCTCAAACGTTTGTTGCAGCGCATCCGGCGTGTTAGGCCACAAATGTTTCAGACAGGAAATTGGATGTTACTGCACGACAATGCACCATCGCGTACCAGCATCATTGTACGCTAATTTTCGACTCATCATGGCGTGACAGTTTTACAACACCCGCCGTACTCTCCAGATCTAGAACCTGCTGATTTTTTTTTTGTTCCCACGTCTTGAGAAGGCCTTAAAAAGCGATCACTGTTTGCGGACGTCGAAGAGCTTCAGAACCAAGTGACGGCAATTCTGAAAACGATTCTACATGAAGATTTCTCAAACTGTTTCGATGCGCTATACGTACGTTGTCGGAAGTGGTCTGGTGGAGAGTATTTTGAAGACCAACAAGAAGGTATTTCTAATATACATTCTGTTTTTATGTTTTTACCATACCATTCACCAAAATTTTAGACATACCTCGTTTATGTTGGTATGCTGATGATACTGTAATTAGGAGCCGTAATCTTATTTAGTCGCCACCAATGTATTATTGATTTCCGGCTTGGTTATTTTCATTGTTTTGATGGTTAGTTTGATAATTGAAGTATGCAATGTTTATTTGTAACATACATTTGGTAACACTTTCGAAATAGCTGCGGTTAGGAACCTTTGAAATTTGAATCAAACTTTCACTTTTATAGTAAATTTAATTTCAAAAAATAAATCGGCTAAATAATATAAAATCAGTGTTTTTCAATATCTTTTTATTAATTCGACATATATACGTATACAAGAAGCTGTTCGCGTAAACGTAATGTAAAAAGGTGGTAAAATGAAGGTGCTACGAAATCGTATCACACGGGTGCAAAGACATGAGATAACGACGCAACTGTAAGGACGTCATTTAAACAAGCCCGGGATTACCACAAAAGTAAATGTGATTGGGTAACAAAACTGTTGAGCATTGAATTCAGTATTGGTAACAAGTCAATGTTTCGATATAGTCGAACTAATAGCATCGAACAACCTACAATCGAGTTACACGCAAAGTGTTTCTGTAAAGTATTGATTGTTACGACCGCAGTCGTCTTGAGATAATTAATGGACGGTTGCCAGCTGTTTGCATCTGAATGGTCTAATTATTTGGTTCCGCGTCAATCTTTGTCAGAGGCATAGGTGAGTAAAGACTGTTCACTTTGACGGATGGGTTCTAACGTAACGTTTGGAGAATGCTTGTTTAGGTCGTTCATAGTGTTTGAACCTATTCATCGTACCATGCATTTACTAATGATCTGAGGATAAATTCAATGCGAGATATGTGTACAAAGTATTTAACAATATGAGAAAAAGCGTCTATCAGACACTGCCTCAGTCATAACTTTGTGAGAAGTGGAGAGTTTATCAATATTAAGGATTCATTACTTTCTAATTTAATTAGTTTTACCTGACTGCGGGACTGGAGGGCAGTCTATGTACAGTAGAGCCTCACTATAATTTTATAATTCGAAATCCAAGGGATAGCAATTTTTTCGAATTAAAAGAAATTTTTATTATTAAGACTTAGAATTATAGTGGTCACAGTGTTCCTAAAATTCGAACTACAGAGGTTGACCTTTATTTTAAGAATCCATTAAAAATGCTTTTTGAAATGTTTACAAATTTACATAATATACCAGGTGTCTAAAAAGCCCCCCCCTTAACGTTGGAACAAGTAGAAATAAATAAATGCGCTTCGGGGTATCTCTATATGACACAGGAGATGAATTTTGGTGTAACCGACCATTTCACTACTTACCCCAAAATGGGGTTTGAGAGGGTAATTCAAAAATCTTAAATACAAACCCTCATAAATGATACCTCATTTAAAATGGCTTGATAAATGAGAAGAATTACACAAATTAGAGCTCTTTATCTTAACCCTATCGAAAATGGTCGCCTTTAAAATGAGGTATCATTTGATGGGGGTTTTCATTTAAACATTTTTAATTACTCTCTCAACCCCTCATTTTGGGGTAAGGGTGAAATGGTCGGTTACACCAAAATTCATCTCCCTGTGTCATATATAGACATACGCCGAAGCTCTCATTCATTTATTTCTATTTGTTCCAAAGTTAAGGGGGAGGTGGGACTTTTTAAACACTCCACTCTGTATAGTAACGTTGTATGAGTTATAAAAAACTTAAACAAAACTAAAAAGAACAATAATTAGGCAATAAAACAATTAAGATGAAAATTTAAAAGTACGATTTTTACTTAAATACAAATTAGTGTTTACTGTAGCCTACGTTAAAAAAGTCCGTAATCCTTAACTGTTTCAATATGTTTTTGTTTGAAACGAACTGTAATTTAACTAAACATGCTGTAACAAATCAACAAAAACACTGGCAGTCGTCTTGACTCTGGAGGAAACCGCGTCTACGCCATACTTTTACGCGTCTACGCCCTCAGCGCTTTGGCGAATTGGCAGTCGTTCCGCACTAGTTCGTGTTTCAACAGACTTGTTTTTTGTATTAATTTTGAATTTAAGAGGCTAATGGGGGGATAAAATTATAATTTTAGAGGTTGACTTCGATTTATAGCAACAAAATTTGAATTGTAGAGGCACGAAATTCGAATTTTAGAGGTTATTTGAGATTGATACTGTACGGAATATTTATTTTCGAATATTAGTCTATAGGTTTTCTGAGTGGAAGTGAAAAATGTTCATAATTATAGAGGTTTTCGAATTATCGAGGTTCAAATTAGCGAGGTTCTAGTGTAACTGTTTGACGCACTAGTTTGCTACAATTACATTTGCTCAGGCGTATGTCCTCTACATACGCAGTAAAATAAGTTAAAACCTTCTTTCCAAAATGATCAGTGAACAGAGACCTTTAAAATGAGGTATCACACGATCTACATTTCTATTTGAAAATTTTCGAAAAAAGACCCCCACACAACAAAAAAGCACTTTTGGGGCATTTTTGAGATTTAAAAACATTTTTACTGAATTCTCTACGGTCGAAATAGGGAAGTTTAATCTAAAACGAAGGCTGTAACTCATTTGGTTCAATCGCTATACTTTGAGCTTGGATGGTCTGATTCACCCTCCGATATATATATCGTTGTTATATATATATATTACAACGATTATTTACGTGCCCACTTTTTGTGAACCAACTCTACAACGGTTCTTTCCCCTTTTTGGGATTTGAATTTTAAAATACTCTCGTGTCCCTGTTTAAAACACTACTTGCACTATAATCGTTGCAGAATAAGTTACATCACATACTGGAAGGTTTAGGCGATGCAACTGGGTGTCTAATATTTATCTTTATAAATATTTTGACAAAAAATCTCTTAAAGACCTGCCAGCAACAATAATTAAATTTACTTTTAAATTTGCTTAGCTCATAATCGATTTTTCGAGTACTCTTAATATTTGATCTCTGAGTAGGGAGAACACTGGAACTGAACTTACAATTTGACTTATCTGTGCTTCGGATATTACTACAGCTAAACACAATTATAATTTTAATACTAAAGGAGAATATTGTGAATGGATAAATATACAACAGTTAATTGATTACTCTCAAGTTAGTTGTAATAAAATCAATAATTAATTTATTCCAAAAATCAAAACTTTCAAAATAAAAATAAAATCTCTTCTTTGAGACCAATTGTATTAACACACAAACTATATACAATTTATATTGCAATCTAAAATTAATTATCCTTTCAGGCTTGGAGGACAGAATATTTTTTAATTGATAATTTCCTTTACTAATTATTAACTTTACCATTTATTCAAATGTTATTTAATTAACGTATTTTAATTATTTATTATGTTCAATTTATATTTACTGAATTTAATTTAATTTATTTAATTTACAATTTTTTTATAATTTTACCAGAATCAAATCTGACCTACTCAAACCAGTACTTTTAATAAATTTAATTTAATTTTATCAGGTAAATTATTTTACGGGGAATAAAGTATATCCGTTATCACAGACCTTATTTCTGAAGCTAGCACAGTCCGCTGATGTACCGGGTGTTCCCGGAAGATAGGTGCCCGCGGTTTGTAGCTCGGGCTGCGCTGGTTCTTGTTGAAAACAGCTGAGGGTGAACTGCAAGTTGCTGGCTTCTGTAGTCGTGATGTCAGCGTATAGTTGTTGGCTCGTGTGCAGAATTTACAGACGAACTTGTAGAATGAATCTTGAAAAATCTGGTCGAATTAAAGTTGTTCCTTCTTCCTGAGTTGCGGGTTCGAATTCTTGACGTTAGTTAGTTGCTCATGTACTGAAGAGTAGCCTAATTATTCCAAGTTACCAAATATAGTTAATTGTGCGCTAACTCATTTAGATAGGCTGTAGTATACTTTAAACATGTATCTTCTAACGATGAAATATTTTATATTTTACGAAGTAAAACATCATGTATGCTATTTCAAACTACTAAGACCTTTCTAACCTTAGCAATTGAATGTATTGAAAACAAATGTTACTGCCTGACACTGGTCTATAACATCAAATAAAATCCGTACGTCATGTAGACATCGTAAAATAGTAAGTCATGATCGCTGGACCGTACTTCCCCCTTTATACTGGTCCTGACGTCACTCCTGGGACACCCCTTCTCTCGCTTTGCACCAGATTTTAAGTTAGGTGTTTCTCACCTTTTTTAAAGAAATTTTTTGTGATAAATAATTTTTAATTAATTCATTTTTTAATTATTTTAATTAATATCCTTTTTATTTCTATTAACTTTCATTGAAACAATTAATTTCCGTTGTCTTCCGCTTCTCCCATCTGACTGTGTGACGTATCCTACTTCTTGACTCGCGGTATACTTTTCTACCCCGCTTCTTTGTAGACTAATTCTCTATTGTTTTCCGTTTTTCTTTAACAGATTCCTCAGGTGTTAATGCATTTTCCTCCTGATAGTCTTGCTTCTTCGGCACGCGACACGCGACACGCTTTCAGTACGATCTCGAATGGTGTTTTTTGTTCACGCGCATGGCACGTTTTCCGCTGACTCGCGCTTTTCCGCGACTCCGCCTTTGTCTTTTCACGTTTCTTTATTGTTTATTTTCTCACTTTGCTGTAGTGTTTACTTTACGGTATTTTCCGCTGTTTTTCGCCGATTTGTCACTTTTTCTCTTCTTGGGAAATAGCCTATTTCAACCATAATTGGTTTTGTTTTAATTTAATTACCCGAAATTTATTTAAAATACTGGTAACCTACCATTATATTTCTATTATAAACCTACCTGTTTCTATCTTTACTCCTATTAAAAAACTTTATTTTTACTTTAAAGCCTCTTAAAAGTGTGAATTCTCTCACCTTTTTAATTTAATTTATTTTGACCATTTTATTATTTTGTATTATAAAACTTTGTTTGTATTAAACTTCCTTTTACATACAAAAACTTTGAATTTACTTTTCTATCCATTTTTTTTATGTGTGAACTTCGTCACTTTAGTAACTTTTTTATTTATGAAAAATCGTTATTTTCTCTAATAAACAATATTGCTGGTCTACTGGATTTCGAGTGAAATTGAAATTTTCCTTTAATTTTAAACCATATTTACTTTAGTACTATTAACATTTATGATTTGCTTTCCGCACGGCCACTATCTACGTGTTTAGCGCGATGCAACAAAACATGAAAAATACAAATACATAAATTCCTGGATTGCCTTATTCCATTAAGAATCAGCCATTTGAGGCCAAGTTAGTTTTCCTTCACAAACTTGTCGGAGTACAACGGTCATCCTGGTAGACAACCGATGTCTCGTTTGATCTTGTTCTACTTTACACTACATACGTCCAGAAAACAATGTCTAGCATTGAAAAAGTCAAATTTTATAATGACTTGCCTTAGATTGATGAACTAACACATTCATGTTATTTGAATGTCTATACATTCATTACCATAGCAACCAATAAAATAATTAAAAGAAAAAACAGTTGATTCAAATGTATAGAACGGCTGGACCAAAGAAAAATTTTAAAAGTTTCACGAACAAGTTTAAAATTTGGGAAAAATACCCTTTTTCTATGAACTCAAGACCATAACTTACGAAAACAACTATTCGGAAAAAAGCTTAGTAACACATGTTTGTTTACATTCATTAGGTACCATAGCAAATTTACAATCACTTTATTATTATTCAAAACTAACATCTTTTTTAGGTTAGATTGAAAAACTAAAACCAAACAAACAAAAATATACGAAAAACGCTTACTGTATTATAATTTAATTCAAACATCGGTTGTTACATATCTATATACTTAGAGATAAGGTGTTTAAAATATTGTTTATATAAAATAGATCTTATCTTTGAATTGTGTAATACTTTTCAATTTATATTTTCGTTTTCAAAAATAATAATAGTATACAAATTATTTGACACCATGCATAACCATAAACATACATGAGTTATAACATAATTATATTAAAAACTAAACAAACAATCTGAATGAAACTAAAAGCCAATAAAACATCACATAATATGTATCTTTATTTTGATATATAATTAATTGTATATTTAAAAACTAAACAATATCTTATATTAATTAGGCCTATAAATTTAAAATTACAAACTCTATTTGAACCACTTTGTTACATCCTAAATTAACATAGTTGTTACAAAGTGATTTAAAACATCCCTTTGACATTCAAAATATCAACAAACATAAAATTATATTGAAAACTAAACAAACAATCTAAATGAAACTAAAAGCTATTAAAAGATTACATTTTTATGTTTATTACTTTCTCACTATACTATAGTATAGAGAAAGTATAGTGATCACAAAAAAAATCGATGTTGAGATTTTTGTGGAAATATCCGTTTTGGGACCCCCTGAGTCCAAAAAAGTGGTTTTTACAAAATGTCTGTCTGTATGTCTGTATGTAGACAAAGCTAGAGAGAAAACTATTCGATCGATTTCAACCAAATTTGCACCAGACATGTCCAGTACGCCTGTATAGATGCACGAAAAAGGGTTTTGAACAATTTTGAAAAACAACCCCCTTTTTGGCCAAAAAACCTCCAAAAAATCAGTTATTATTTTTTTATAAAAAAACGGCTCTAACGATTTTGATAAAATTTGGCTTATTTGTAGCCTTTAATGTGCCCTAACATATACAAAAACCCGCATCTTTCTAAAAATTCTCGTTTAGCTAATAATAATAATAATAACTGATTTTGGGGGGTTTTTTGGCCATAAAGGGGGTTGTTTTTCAAAAATTTTCAAAACATTTTTACGTGCATCTATAAAGACCTAATTTACGTGTTTGGTGCAAATTTGTTCGAAATCGATCGAATAGTTTTCTCTCTAGCTAATAATAATAATATTTATTAGTTAATCGCCTACTTTAATAAAAGTATACAAAGCTAGAGAGAAAACTATTCGATCGATTTCAACCAAATTTGCACCAGACATGTCCAGTACGCCTGTATAGATGCACGAAAAAGGGTTTTGAACAATTTTGAAAAACAACCCCCTTTTTGGCCAAAAACCCCCAAAAAATCAGTTATTATTTTTTTATTAAAAAACGGCTCTAACGATTTTGATAAAATTTTGCTTATTTGTAGCCTTTAATGTGCCCTACCATATACAAAAACCCGCATCTTTCTAAAAATTCTCGTTTAGCTAATAATAATAATAATAACTGATTTTTGGGGTTTTTTTGGCCATAAAGGGGGTTGTTTTTCAAAAATTTTCAAAACCTTTTTACGTGCATCTATAAAGACCTAATTTACGTGTTTGGTGCAAATTTGTTCGAAATCGATCGAATAGTTTTCTCTCTAGATAATAATAATAATAATAATAATATTTATTAGTTAATCTCCAACTTTAATAAAAAAACTCTCCTACCCCACCCTACAAGTCACAGTGAATCTGTTTAGTAATTTAAATGTATTTGTGAGAAAGTATGTGCCAGTTCCTGGTACCGTTTATTTTTATATTCAATTGTATAGTATTTAAATACTAAACAGTATCTTATACTAATCTTTATATATATAAATCCATTGTCTCGGCGTTTTGTCCGCGATGAACTCCGATACTACTCAACCGATCTTACTGAATTTTTTTCAAAATATGTGATTTATTCCAACTGTAAATATAGGATAGTTTTTATCCCGATCTATAAGAGTTGAAATGTGGTTGCTATCCCTATAAAATAAATACAAATTAAACTAACTTCCTACAAGCTATAAACCTAAGATTATGTAATATTAAGGTATTTTTAAGAAAATACTAAACTATTTGCAATTTGATTATCAAGTCAATGGGATAACTATCCTTAAAATTAAATCAAGCAATAGCGAAGCATTGCGGGTCTACTAGTTTAACTTTATTAATAATTTTCCTATCTAAAAACGCCTACCCAGGCATGGAGGGCCGAGAGGGTGCACAGTTTTGCAACTTCTGACTTCACAAACCGCCCGTCTCCGATGAGTTAGAAATATCCAAGGCTGAACCAGTACTTAAATTTACGTCGTTTAGAGAAAGTTGGGATTAACGGAATCTTTTCATATTGATCATGACCTAGCAGTAATACCGGAGTTTTAACCAAATCGGTTAAGTCACCGTACTACCCCGCATATTTTTATTAACTTAACAAAACTTAACACATCGGCAACAAGTAAAGAAATTAAAGTGAAACTGCAGTATGCAATCAAAGGCATAACTTATTATTTGTTGTTATCACTGCATAAGATCAGAATAACTTGGCTCTTGTTGTTAACTTTGTCCCAACATTTATTTCAAAAGGGGAGCAACATTTTGAGCCTCCCCCCCTTACACAAGAAAAAGTATTATTTAAGTATTATCAGGTATGATAGAGGTTTTACGTTGATATGACAATCCATTTAAATTATATGGCGGTGCATCAGGACTTATTTTACACTCTGTATACGGATGTATATGGATGTAGTTCCTCCAAAATGCGTCAGTGTATGTTACTTAAGTAAAAAAAGGCAAACGAAATTACTCAAATTAATTAGATTATTAATTCCGACTACATCGTATTTTATCCTTGTAAGTTGTTTTATACTCGATCAATCCCTGATGTGAGTAAATCATTAAATTGGTTTTATGTAATAATTGAACTAGAAAAAAGTATAATAATAGTTAAGTTTGCAAAATTACATTTAAAGACGAGACAACACTCCACAATACTGTAGAACGTTAGGGTGCATTATAATGTCTACGCATGCGTACTGAGATGTTCAGGGTTTAACGTCAGTGATGCATAAAATTGAAACAATCTACGACACGACAGTGATGTAGTGCGCAATATTGTTATAAATACTCAGCACGGATTTAAAACCACGCACGGTTGAATATCAAATTTTAAAAGTTCCCTTCTTTAAAGTCTTTATACGGCAAGGTTCAATTTATGCTTTACATTTGTCTACTCAAATACAGATATATATTGCCCAGAAATACCATCACCATTAATTTATATAGCCTACCTTAACAAAACGTAAATATACGACCTACTTATTGCAAACACTTGGGAAATTATGTTAGTAAACTATGTGATTTATGTCAGCACTGATCACTCGAGGGACATTTCCCTACCGGTATAACAGCCTGTATGCGTAGCCAACCTAAAAGTTAATAAGTCCAGGATAGAGCACGGTTACAACGTTAGATAAATTAATCTTCTTTACTCCCAAATTAAAGACATAGTACATATTTCAATTATTAAGTCTTGTGTGTGTAATAAAATCTGTGCGAGTATGTATTAATGTTTGGATTCATATAATATGTTTTGAAGAATTCTATTACCACAGAGCCGAGATCAATACCCGAAAAATAGAAAACGTCTTGTAATTCGTTGAGGTTGATGACGGGAATGCTGTTGCAGAGATAATATCATTCAATCTTTTGCAAGAGATTTATTAAGAGAACGTGCTACTGTGCGGGGGATGCGGAATACTACCCCCCGGAAAACTACCCCCCCAAGCAGGTTCCTACAATTATACTGTTATCGGCAACATACTGTGACTAAACAGTTTAGGTTAGTCCTCTAGTTTTTTTTTTATTCTAATTATATCGAAACTTGAGTGTGCGTGACTGGAAAACTGCCCCCCCGATCTCTGACGTCAAAATGACGTAGGAACCTGCTTGGGGGGGGGGGTAGTTTTCCGGGGGTTAGTATTCCGACGACCCCTGTGCTGTACTCACGAGTGTGGACCTGGAAAGAACGCAAGCCGCACGGCACAATGCATTGGTTTCGCCCTGTCACTTATTTTAAATGCATTTCTAAAAATATCGGTCTGCATCTCTTCTCTTGAAAACACGAAAGTTCTCTTTATTAAAAATGAGTAAGTGTCTTTAACAATAGTATTGAAGGATGTTACTGAGGTGATCCACTAGGATTTGAAAGTCGCTATTTCTGACCAATCGGGGAGGGTTGATAGTTCCGTAAAAATATTAGTAAAATGACTAGTACAGCAGTGACCAACGGCACCAGTCTTAGCGCCTGTAAATCTCAGGTCCACACTCGTGAGTACTACACAGTAACAACCTGGTTTTAGGTTTCCAATGCTTCCAGCTAGATGGCACCACCAGTCACACCGCTGTAGCCCCTGTCGATTTACTTTAAAGAAAGTTTGGCAACCACCTGATTTTGCCGGGGAATAAACTTACCATACCCATCCCATACCCCCGACCTTTCACCACTTGACGCTTATGCGTTAGGAATGATAAAGGAAAGCATCTTTACAAATGAGCCACCGACTAATATTGCGGAGATTCTTGAAGAAATAACTAGAAGCATGCAGTGATCTCTTTTTAACCACAAGGTCGAAAATCAACAACACTATCAGAGTTGCCAAAACGTAATGGAGGGCTTATAGATAGAAAGTGTGTATGTTAAAAACTTAAGTTTTTACCTTCTTTTTACTTTGTATATTTGTCTTGAAACAAATTATGTAAAACTATTACAGTATCAGTACTATTTATTTTGGTGCATGTTGTAGTACATGTGCGTTTATTTATAGTTTATTCCCTGTTTAAACCATTTTAAAGGAAGACATCGATAATCCGGCATCACCGGATCCCCGAGCGTGCTGGATTATCGAGGTCTTACTGTATAAAAAAAAAAAAAATAAAAAGCTCCACACTTCAAGCTTGTAAAATTAAAATTTCTTATTTAATAAAAAAATAGTTAGGACCTCACATTCTACCTGAAAAGACTTTCTATGTCTGAGGATATTTTCACATATCCACTCTCCACAATATCAGCATTCATAACTCGCAACGTCCTTTTGCTGGGACCTATTCAGTACTAGCTGGCCCAAACGGCGTTGAACGTGGTGGTTGGTATTTTCAGTCTTTTTAACGTAATTGTATTCTCTTTAAGTGTTCAGTCAGTCAGTGGTATTTGGCTTATATATATATATATAGATCTTAAATAATAAAAGCAGTATTGTCATAATAATAAAAGATCTGAAATTATGATTTTAGTAACTTTGATCCCCCCAAACCCCTCAAAAAATTTCTAAATTTTTCATACCCTTTCTTAGTGAGCACTTATGGCCTTAGAGGAAGCTACATACCAAATTTCATTCCAATCTGTTCGGTAATTTTGGAGAAATCATGATTTATACCCCCCAAACCACTCTAAAATTTCCAATTTTTTAAAACCCTTTTTTATTGAACTCTTATGGCCCTAGAAGAAGCTACATACCAAATTTAATTCCAATCCGTTCTGCAGTTTTGAAGAAATCGAGATTTAATAACTTTGATCCCCCAAATCCCCCCTAAAATTTCGAATTTTTTAAAACCCTTTCTTAGTGAGCACCTATGGCCCTAGAGGAAGCTACATACCAAATTTCATTCCAATCTGTTCGGTAATTTTGGAGAAATCGTGATTTAGTAATTTTGACCCCCAAACCCCCCTAAAATTTCCAATTTTTAAAAACCCTTTTTTAGTAAACACTTATAGCCCTAGAGGAAGCTACATACCAAATTTCATTCCAATCCGTTTGGTAGTTTTGAAAAAATCGTGATTTAATAACTTTGATCCCCTCAAACCCCCTTAAAATTTCGAATTTTTTCAAACCCTTTCTTAGTGAGCACTTATGGTCCTAGAGGAAGCTACATACCAAATTTCATTCCAATCCGTTTGGTAGTTGTGAAGTAATCGTGATTTAATAACTTTGATCCCACCAAACCCCCCCTAAAATTTCGAATTTTTTCAAACCCTCTCTTAGTGAGCACCTATGGCCCTAGAGGAAGCTACATACCAAATTTCATTTCAATCCGTTCGGTAGCTATTGAGAAATCGTGATAAGTGAGTGAGTGAGTGGTATTTCGCTTTTATATAAATATAGATTAGATTGACAGCACACACATTGTTGCCACGAATGCGGGAAAATTTCCCTTACTTATCAGTGCTATTCCCAAGTTATTAGTTTGCTTATACAGTTATTTGTTTTTAGTGTTAACTTATTTTTACAAGTTTTTTGGTAAAAGTTCATATTATTTGAAGTAAAAAACTTTTTAGTGTTAACATATTTTTTAGGATAAAGTTCATATATTTAAAGTGAAAACTATTTAAAAATTTTTTTTTTCAAACTACCATGAAATTATAAACGTTACATCTTTAAAAAAACAAAAGCACATTGTTTGTCAATAAAAGTTTAATTTATAGGGCTTGTGCACCATTAAATAATATTTTGTGTGATATTTTTAAAGAGTTATAAAATTGTATTAATAAGATAGTTTAAATAATTTAAAAAAAGCATAGATTTGTTTACATTAAAAATACACAGAAAGGTGTTACTACATAACCCTTTACATTTTTAAAACGCTCTAGTCAGCTGATCGGTAAAACGGTGTCTATTTGTGTCAGTATAGCCTTACTGATTGCTACTATAATGCAATATATGATATAGTTATAGAAGTTTACTTGCCTGATCATTCTTAATTAATTATAAACATTAAGTATAGCATAAGTGACATAAATTAATATGTTAAGTGTTTTTCATGTACGTTGTTTAGATGTATCAACTCCTATAAAAGCGAGTGACGAGCGTACGTACGTGGAGTAACATTTAATATAACAGCTGATTTCACCCATCATCGGTAAACCCAGAGTATATTATAGTTTGAGGTTATGTTTACAACTTTAATCGTTATAATTTCTTGTGAAGTTGATTTTTTTAATATGAGTTATAGAACTAATGTTATAATTATACGTTATAATATTTGCTTTGAGGTTATAAACTGTATATAAATACAGTCTTTTATCATCAAAATATTCGTTTATACAAATTTAAAGAAGAAATACCTATTCGGTTAACTTAATATTATAACAGCTGATTTTACCCATCATCTGTAATACGCAAACAAAACCTAGCGTAGATTATACATTGGGGTTATGTTTACAAACTTCAATCAATAATATAGCCTATAATATTAATAACTTCTACATCATTTTATTTGATCTATCAATATGAAATAAAAGGCTATTAAAAGATAATATTTTTATCTTTCTTTAAATATATATAATAATATACATAAACACAAAATCTTAACAAATATTCCTACAGTTTTGTAGCCCTTATAATTATACACATTTACCAAGTTAAAAATCCCCGTCTGCATAGTTTGGTAGGCCTAGATAAAGTGTGTTGTTTAAATAATATTTTGTATAAATGATGTATTTCTCATGTATATCTATAATTAATCCGCCTATGATTTTTCACTGGGATTTACTAGTTTTTATAAATAACTAGCTGACCCGGCAATGTTTCGCTATTGCTTCATTTGAAACTTTAAAAGACTGTAATTCGTATCCCTGAGGGCCGATGTAAATTATAATGGGATTCTGCTCATTGCTTGATTTACCTAACCTAAAATTATATTCAGTTTTTGATCCAAATCAGTTGTTGATCAAAATCAGCTGTTGATCAAAATCAGCTGTTTTAAGCTTTTCATACGAACAGCTGTTTCTGATAAAATCAAAAGAAATATTTCTTCTTCTTCCTTAAGATTGACCTTCCATAAGATTAACATTGAAACTTTGAGGGCCACTGGGGCGTAGCCCTAGTGTCCTAGGGCTATGGTAAATGGCCTAAAACCTTCCCAGGGTTAACCTGTGTTACTATGCAAAATTTCAAAGCAATCGGATGGACGGTTTGGTAACGCATAAAGGACAAACATACAGACAAACGTACAAACAGACATACATTGAATTTTATATATATAGATGGTTGAAATTATATAGTGTGACTGGGTGAAATGTTCGGATGCCTGACAGATAGGCGAAACAGCCGTAAACTTACATTGTTTACATTTAGGATTGATCAGTGAAGTCAAAATTCTATAAATATATCAGAAGAAGGTCTGTCAAATTACATCAAAAACTTCTCCATTTAATAGGCTTTCAAATTTTATAAAATACTCAAAATTGTCTGTCCTTAATTTAGTTGGAGTTAAAATATAAACACATGGTTTGAAAATATAAATGCTATTGGAAACACAATACATAAATTACGTTTTAACACAGATGTTATTTTAAAAGATTGATTTAACTGTTGCTGGAAAAAGTTTAACACCAATCACTCTGTTGTGTGTAGTTTTAAACTCAAACAAAATAAATTGATGATTGGAGTTGGTCTTATCATAATAAGTTTAGAGAAAATTACAACGTTTTATGTTCCTGTTACATTTAGCCTATAAACCTTGCTTCCTATTTCTCTTCGTTTGGTCATGTCAGCTTTAAAACAAAAATTAGGACAAATAATTTGTGATAAATCATTCATAAAAAAGTTAAATAATTAAGACTTTCTCACTGTGAAGCTTATTACTAGAGTTAACTTTATTTTTTAATAACGAATTGAATCGTAGGCCTACTGTTTGATTTGCTAGTTGCGATTCAAACTTTCTCAAAAAAAAAAATTAAATTCCAGAGTAAATTTATTTCAATAATTAATTAAAATTGCTTTTTATGATTACAAATGGCTTTTATTAAGTTATGTGGCTTAACAAAAAACAACAGAAGATATCAATTATTCGTTCAGAGATAGTATATTCTTATTATGTTTAGAAGACAAAAATAAACAAGAGCGTTTTGTTTAAGCAAACAAGAACTTGTATACCTAAACTATATGATGTGTAGGCCTAAGTGTATACGCTCGAAAGGAAAATGAACAAAGGAAACCAAATAAAATGTTTAAGACGTGGAAGAACCTCACCTCTTCAAAGAAAGTAAATAATGTATCACATTACCCGCGCAAGCGTGATCGCGTGTTTTATAAATCTGCAAGGTTGTCAACATGGATACAATTGAATGAATTTAACTCCGAGACATTGATATAGTGAATATGTTATAAACATTTCTCTCTGAATAGAAGCTATATGTTTTAGACTATTCAATTTAAAACGTTTTCTACTTGGTGTTAAATTGAGTTAAATATTTAGGATAGTGAAAATGGTTTTAGCAGTTTTTTATCGTTTATAGTTCAGAACAGATGTTTTAAAATCAGTTTAGAATAAATGGATTTTCTCACTAGGCCTACACTTAGGCTAACAAATCAGACGAGACACTAGTATGTAGCGCGCCACAATTTAAAAATTAGTAAATTGTTTACGTGTGAAAGCTTTGGCGTTTTACTTTTTTTAATACCTTGAGTTTTATTAAATTGTTCAATTATTATAGTATTTATTTTAATTTGGTCTATCATTTAAATTTTACAAATTCACAACAAAATTATTAATTGGTAAAATATATAACAATGTTAGTAGAAAATTTTAATATATGAATAGACAAAGTTAAATGTCTAATAATAATTGTCAATACATTCAATAAACATAAAATGTTCGTTCATCCGTCTAGGCCTAACCTAAAATTGTTGTGTGTATATTTAATTTATTTTACCTGCCTTACGGAAAGTAATTTGAAGTCTAGGCCTAACCTAAAATTATTGTATGTATTAAACATACACACAATAATTTTAGGTTAGGCCTAGACTGAAGAAAAAATATTTTATGTTTATTAAATGTATTTAGGCTACAATGAATGCACATTTAACTGTGTTTACCATCTTAGCTTTGATGTTATAATTAATTCATTATATAATAACATTTATTATAATAACATTAAACGTAAGGAAACTGTAAATATATGTATAAAAACAATCTAATACTAAACGGCAATTGAAAGATTAAAATTATGTGTGTATGTTGCCATTAAGGCTGTAAAATAATTGAAGAAAAGGCATGATGAACTTCGTTCCTGACAGGGGTCCCACGATCGCACACATTTACTTTTTTTATTTTAAGTTTGCCTATCATTTATATTTTTACAAATTTACAACAATTTTTAATCGGTAGGTATTTAATATAAAAATTTCAATAGAAAATTTGGACACCTAGTCATTTATAAATATTATTCTTAATCGACCTTGTTCGTGAAACTTAACAAGCGATGAATATTCTATTATTCCAATAAAACTATGAAAAAACATTGCTAGAATGAAATCTTCTGTACATTTATCAATTATATCGCCTAAGCCTACTGACAAAAACTATGAACATTCTGAATGTTTCGAAAATAAATAGTAAGTAACTGTGACGTCAGAGACACCGGTGTCTCTGCAGTGTCTGTGCTGGCTATCGATCCCGGACACCGATCGCTACCAGTGTACCGTACACCGGTGTCTCGTCTGTTGTTAGCCTTAGTTTCTTCAAAAATGTGTTACACGGACACTTATTCTGTAACTTATGGCTTATTTATAACTAGTAGTCCAATTACGGAATATTTTGGAAGGATTATCAGTTAAGGGGCAAGAAAATAGATGTAATCCATGACCGAAACTTTCCAGTTTGAAAATCGGTATGTAGTTCAGATGCGAGAAAAAAAGTGGCAGTCCAAAACTTCCCACACTTTTCTAATGAAGGAAGATGCAGTAACAGTGCCAAGAAATTAAGTACTTTCAGAAAATAAAGTAGGTAGTTTATCAAGACTTACTAGATTGTAGGACATTAATTTTAATGTTGACCGAAAGAAATCACTGCTCATTTTGTTCCCTGCAGTAAAGGGTGTAATGGATGTTGCAAGATATATGTATTTTCTGAGTTGTTAGCAAGAAATGTTAGGAAAACAGAAGGTTCAGGCAGAGGTGACGATGATATGCGGGATAAGGTCCCATTGAGTCAAACTAAAGAAATGTGATGCCTGAGCCAGTAGGCTACATTATAAAACATAACAACCATAAACAAATTTTTAGAATTGTAAAAAATTCTTACTATTTTATCCTATAGGGGCTGAACCACCAGTACGAGGCTAAGTTGAATTTGATAAAGTGGATTAAAGAAAACACTTTTCAGAATTATTTAGTTTTATGAAGTTTGTTGGTAAGCGGGTTATGAATAATTTTAATTAGTAATTTAATTTTACTTGCTTTTAAGCAACAGTGTAAAAGCAAAATTTTCAAAATGATTCTTGTCTTGTTAGACAAAAGTTAATAATTGTATAAAATAACTTTATCACATTCCTAAGATCATAGAACAAATCAAACACTTAATAGAACAAGTCAACACTTAGTTGTGCCTCAAATCATCTCTCTAATCATAGATGCAAAGGGTTTCATATACATGAGCAGTATTAATTCCATAGACTAAAGCAGAGATAGTCCTTCACTAATGGAAAACGCTAATTAACTATGTACACAGATCTACACAGTTCTACAATATATAGAGGTGTAACTCACAGTTTATCTCAATATCAACATATCCAGATCAAATGAAACTTTTATAATTGTGTTTTATCCAAGCCTTCTGAGCAACATAATATGCTACGTTTCATCGTGATTCTTTCTCAAAATGGGACTGACCAATGATTGAAAACGAGAAATATTTTGAGAGTTTGATCCGTTAAAATTACACCCAAAACAGAATCAACAGAAATATTGGCAAAGAAAAGAGATGTGTCTATTTTCTTACAAAACAAATTTTAGAAAAAGTGACAACAATTAAGAAAACAACGTATGAAAGTCGTTTACTGCTTATTCTTAATAAACAGAGGCACTATACAAACAAAACTTAGAATGAATATTGCAAATTAAAATAACTGCTAAACATTTAGATTTGTTTATTCATTACAGCTATCCAAAAATAAGCATTTGCATCTTATTGTATAGCAGCTAATTATTTATATACTCTGTTGCCTATCTCTGATACAATAACCCATCAAAATAAATTAACCTCTGAACAAATGTTTAGCGTCATCATATTATATTTATTTGTCGGGGTCATGGACAGTTATTATCAAGATTGGGCTTTTCTTTGATTATTTTTTTGTCTAATAGTTTGATCATTACAATTTAAAATCATATGCTATCTTTTAATAATCATTCAGTTGTTTTTGTATGGGTGTTTTCGCCTTGTTTACATACTTAAAGTAAGACTTACCAAAGAAGTCGCAATAAAACTTATCTGCTCACTTACCTAAAACAAAAACATTTAGACTTAAACAAAAACACATAAATACCAGAGTTACAAACAAGGAAATAAACGTGGTTCATTATAATGGTTCTTTATTTTATTAGGCGTATGTGTAAAATCATATCTATGGAGTGTATCTTTTAGTCACCATTTTTATTACTCAGAAGAACCAAAAAATGTAAATTGATTTTGCGTAACTGTATTGTTTCAGCCCCTTTAACTATTACGTCACTTTACAGTCCTCTATCAGATATGTATATTCAGTTTGTGGGTGCATGTACAACTGCGAAGGAGAAACGATTGCGGTATTATCGGAAACGAGTATGAACTCACTCTTTCCTTAGTAAACAAATTTCTTTTTTCTGATTAAATTATCATGCAAGAGGCACAAAAAGTAAACCACATATAAGAACCTGAACAATCGTTTACTGCACAGGATATAGTTCAAATTGTATTTTAGTTACGGAAACGAAAGTTTATTTATGCAGTTATTTTCAATTTAAACCCCATTATTCCACACCTAAAAATCTAAGGAAAATATGTACTGTATTTTCAACTCGTTCTCCGAAAAAAATATTTATGGAGTTGAGGTAATGTACGAAGAACCTTCAAATATAAACATAGGTCGGGAGTTACATAATTGTATTATTTTAACGGTTTCAATAAACCGTTTTATTCTCAAAACTCAAAAGTTTACAATATATTATAAAGATTGAGGCCTAATAAAAAAAACATGAAAACGTAAGTCAAGTTCTAAAGATTTGTTTAAAACTTCGTTACAATAAGTATTTACAGATTTTTTTTATTTATCACGAATATAATAACTAATTATAACTTTATTTATTAGAAAAAAGGCCATACAAAATTCGGGATTCAGTTTTCCCGCCCTTTTGAAGTAGTTGCGGTTATGACCAAAGCTTACTACAAAAAATGTTCAGTTTTAATTTGAAACCCCTGTAATTTGATATACAACTTAAAGTTAATTTTTTTTTATATAATTTGCTTTAGAGTTTTTCTAAAATTCTACATTTTTAAGGTTGGAAAAAAAGTGCCCAAGTTGAAAAGTGTGTAAAATTAGCAGTGTTTGGTCGAATGTTGAGTTCTGGCAATATAATTGTTTAATAAAACTTGGAAAACAGACATGTACGTTCAAACCTGTCTGAAACGGGACCAGGTACGTCAAATCAGTTTTTCCCAAAGTCCTCGTAAGAGCCCTTTAAAATGATGTAACTCTAGACTTATGTTTACACATACAAATTATTCAAACGCGACCCAGTCCAATAAAATATGATTTTGGAAAAAACAGTCAATTAAATATATATATATATATGAGTGTGAAAAAAGTGTGAAATAGTGCGAATGCAGTTTAAACCAAGTTTCGTCAAAGATTGGTTTGTTTAGGTGTTATGTTTTGATTCAGAACCGAGAGTTCAGCAACACAAGTGCAGGGACCTAAGATAATAAATGCAGTATTTCATATTATCCCGCACACCAGCTGAAACACAGTAATTTTTCTCCCAGGCACAGTTAACGTCATCATATCGCATAAAGAGAGGGCGGATCTAAGGGCCTTATCGTCTCCCATGATTTACCTTCGCTGCTTCAGCCAAGTTTTTCACACTTTTCCATTTCCCAGTGTAACATAAATAACGCCGAGACGTACGTACGGATGCGCGCGCATAGACAAAGATGGTTGAAGTAGATAAGTCGCATTACGGCACATGTTTTGTAATCGGCTTACAAAATAAAGGACGCTACTGGCGAAAAATAACGTTCGAATGTTTGCATAAGTGCTAAATGTAATACAATTGTAAACTACTTTATAGTTTCTTCAAGTCTGGCCTTAAGTTTCATTCATATAGCTACTTCAACGTACAGCCTATTGCGATAAAATATTAAACAAAGGCACTTTCTGTGACGTCAAATTTATAAGATGAAAATCGGGAAAAGGTTTAAAATATCTTCACAAACATGGGAAGTGATGACACTATAATACTCAATCGAATTTTGTATAATTTAAATTCAAAAAGATATGTAACATATCAACCTATTACTATGCATTTTTTAGTGAGTCTACGTATTTCTCAACTTTGATTTTGCGCCATCATCATAGTTGTAAATTACAATAATTTCAGTTGTTAAATTTAATACACACGGCACGTTGTTTGCAACGTACTGTTAATACGCATAAACAGCTGATTTGCAACTAAATCTTTAATCTGTTCAACTAAGAAATTAAATTAACAAACTGCAATTTTTAAAGACAATTTATACATTTTCTTTAAGGAAATAAACTTAATGCTATATATAAGATTATTTTATAACAACATAGAGATATGCTCAGTTTAAGAAAAACGTTTAACATGTTTAGAAACATTGCTTACTGTGTAAAAGTTAGGAGTATATAATATAAATACAATTTAAACAACATTATTTTGTACAATTACCCTCACCATTGAGTTAGGAACAAAAGAGAAGGATTCACAAAAGTCTATCAAATATCCGAACACAATATAACAGATGCGAGATGAGAGCAAAGCGACACGGATTTATTTCGAAACAGTCTGTGAGTCACGGTTCCGCTTAACTGATGTCCCTTCAGCGCCCCCTCCCCTCTAGATAAAGCGTGTTTAAAAACTTTCCCCTAGAGATGAAAGTATTGGAAAAGTGTCGTTCCCGTTATTTTAATCCGTTGTGAGATGTATCTTGAAAGTTTATTATTTGTAGACGATAATGAATACGGTGTTTTGTGATATCACCCGTAATATTTAAAGATAACAAACTCAGTTGTACGCTTTAAAGTAATTAGAATAATATTTTAATAATGTCAGGCCTATATTGTTTTGAAATATCCTTCACTTACGAATGTGCTTTTTAAATATGGGTGGCATTTAAAAACTTTCTTATGGAATTTACGAATTTTTTTATTGTTATTATCCTTGGGTATTTTTATATAAACTAATAAGGTTAGGAACTAAAGATGCTTAAACTTTCGAAAATTAGAAGTTTAGATAGTGAATTTTTTGGTTTTGAGAGAAGCGGTTTCACCATTCCCATTGTAGCGCCAAATCAAACCTCAGGCACAGTAAACACAAACGCACAACTGAAATTAGAATAATTTCTGGAACATATATAAAAAGTGTGTCGACTCCGCCGTAATCATAAGCATTTATGAAGACCATTCAAAGGAAATAACAAAGTTGGCTTGAAATAAAAAAATCAGTTAATTTAATGTACACGCAATAATGTGTGCAAACTTTATTTAAAACATTTGCAAAGCTTTTTCGTTTCGTAATTTTTGAAGATTTTTAGTAAAACTGTTACAGACTGACATAAGATGTAATCGAAATTGTTTAGTGTCAACATTTTGACAAATAACGTTTTGTGTTATCTTTAACGGTTTAGGCAGCACAAGCTTTAAAATTGAATAGAAAATAACGGCGAATCAAAGAAATATCACTCGTAAAACAACGATTATCACATCATTAAATGATTAATCGAATTTGGGTTGTTAGTAATTTAGTTCAATCGAGACAAGCAAGGTCCTGGAAGAAGCCAGGGAAATACAAAATAATAAATATACTATATCGATGGGATAACGCTCTGGGATGAAGCTGTAGAATTACTCCAAAAATTTAAGTTAAACCGGCAAATTATATTAAGTGTCTACATCAAATAATTTAAGTTCATGATATATCATGAGTTACAACAAAGGTTAAAAACAACCAGCACGACTAAAGCTTCATTAAAAAATACAAAATGTTTCAAAGTACTGTATGAAAGAGATGACAGTAGATAGTATGCCACAGAAAAATAAATATTATACTTGCAAGTTAAGTAGTGTTAAAGCTTCACCTTACTTCTGAATCAAACAATGAACAAACAAAACATAAAACTAAAAAAGTTACAACAAATTTTAAATGGGGAACCTTTCTTACTTTTTTACTTACAGTACATTAAAAATACAACATTAAAGTGTCTAAAAACTCCGCCATTTTTCCAATATGTTCTCCAACTTAATTTTTTCAAATGGACCATTCTGTATTTTTTGATCATTTCAGATAGACAATGTACTTCTAAGACATTTTTATTCTTTGGATTTTACCCTAAAATTAGAAAATTCATGGAAAATAGCGAAGTTTTTGGAATTGTATTTTTAATGTAAGGAAAAAAGGAGGAAAGGTCAACCATTTAAAGTTTGTTGTCACTTTTTAGTTTTATGTTTTGTTTGTTCATTGTTTATAGTTTCTGAAATACCAATGGTGGCCCACTTAAAAAAGTCATCCTGTATACACAATATCACACACACCACGTACATTAAAACAATACAAATTAAAAAACTCACTAAAACTAATTAGCAACTGAAAACAAATATAAATAATAAATAATGTTACTTTATTTTGTGTTGTTTTGAAGTTTTATTTATTTATTTTTTGTATACATTAAATTTGTTTTATGTTTAACTGTTACAGTTCTTTTATTGGTGTTTTACTTTTTGAAAAGTGTTTATTTACTTATTAATTTCAAATTTACTGATTTTAAGATTTGCACTATTTTTTACATTTGAAACAGTTTTAATTCTGGTTTTAATGGTTCAAGTCGTAGATGTTTTATTCATTTATTTTCATTTTGTTTATACTGGGTTTTGAAATTTTATGAGCAGTATATGCTCATATTGTTAAAACTACGGTAACTTAAACAATTTAAAAAATTTAAGTGAACAGCTGATTGGTGTACCAACACTTGATATCTAAATCAGCAGAGCTAAATATTTTAAGCTATTTATATCTTTAAAGTTTCTTTTAAATACCAGGTTTTCCCAGCGTTTAGATTGATAAAATACACAGACAGTTAGTTTTCATGTAATTTTACTTAATAGTTCAAATTCTATACGTGGACAAATATATAGCTACCGATACCATCTCCGGCTTGAAGTTTCTGTCTGTAACTAAACTTTATACTACCCAGTGCAGTACATAACATCAGATCCCTGAAACACTGTAATCGCATTCTCGTCGCCATTACACGAATATATTGACGTTGAGGGATAAACATAAATTCCTGCTAATTAGCATAGGAAATGCCTTTCAGCTGGTAGCCGACGCCAGCCGCTTTATGGTCCATTATAAAGCGACATTTCTACGATAATTTCATCAATTCTGTGACAAGCTATAAACTGATGTTTTAGCCTCATAACTTCAATACGCGCCATCTCTGGGTCTATACAGGTTGGCTGCAGTGTTTCAGAGTAAAATGAAATAACCGTAAAGTAGAAGTAAAAGTACGTAAATCGTTTAAGTTAGTTTTTGTATTATTATTTATTTCGCTTAACGTTTTTAATTCTAGTAAACTTGTGAAATCTAAACTTCAGCTACACTATCCCTGAGTAACGTAGTCTATAATTCATTTTTATAAAAAACATTTTTTATTTCAATATTTGTAAGTTCAGTAGGAAACAGTTCTTAGGTTAGGCCTAGACTGATGAACCAACTCATATATTTTGAATGTATTTACATTAATTAAAAAGCAAACAATTAAATAAAATAACACATAAAACAGCTGATTGCTTCCATTAACAGATGATTTCAAACTTTGAAGCAATTATTTGTACTTCTAACTTTTAGGTTAGGTTTTTATTAAAGTGTAGACCTGGTTCTTTTAAACGTAACTATAACTGTTGTTATAAAATATACGAAATAATTTGATTTGAACATTTAACATCATTATTTACCATCTTAGCTTTGGGGTTATTATTAATCCTAAACCTTTATTATAAAGAAAACATAACATGATTATGTGTATAGAAGGTTGCAACGGGGTTGGCGTGCGGAGCACGCAGGGATTTCCCCTAGTATTATATAAACTAAATAGAAAACATAATTTGATAATTCCCTTCATTATAAGTTTTTCCGTGAAAGTATCAGTCGTTAAACATCATGTTTAGGGTAGGTAGAAGCCCAACATTAATTACGTATTTGTGATCGATTTTAAATGGTTAACAAATTAAAACTACTGCCACTTTCCTTGCTTCATTGTTTTCGATAGTCTGCAAAGGTAAAGGCAAAATAAGTTATAAAAACAACCAAATTGGTTTTATTCAAAAACTGTCAATTATTGCTATGTGTACTTATAATTTTTGTATTATACTGTAAACAACCTTTAAGAAATGATCTAACATAAAACCCCATAAAAATCGTACGAGTAACTCTGACGTTATAAGCGAAAATAATTCCACACCTTTATACAGGGTGTCCCATAAGTAAAGAGCCAAACCGAAATGATTCTGTGGATCAAAATAAAGGCAAAATCAAGCATAAACGTTTTTCCAAAAATGCTTCGCTTTCGAGATATCCGCCATTTTGTTTCTTTTATAAAATAATTTATATCTACAGAACGGTTTAACCGATTGAGTTCAAACTTGGCATGAAGTTTCACCAAACAATGATCTATTTTACGAAAAATAAACGATTATGTCCCATAAAGCGTTTTAAAATGGCGGCTGTTTGAAAATTTAAATCCTGAATTACCCACAAACGGTACATTTTAACATAAAACCTCAATGTACTTTTTTTGTTGAACTTTCAATTCCCTATCAGATAATGTATTTTTTAAAACAATCGGATGAAGGATAATAGTTAAGTTATGCCTAATAATTGGTTTCTGCAACCCGGCATCCTATACCACACAGTAAACAATGGTGGGTAGTTCGCTGTTGTTATCCATAACTTAAGTATTATCTTTCTTCCGATTGTTTTGACAGTTACACCATCCAATAAGGAATTAAACAGGCTACAAAAAAGGGCTGTAACAACAAAATTAAAGGCGAAATTTTTGTTAAAATGTAAGGATTTGTGTGGGTAATTCAGGTTTTAAATTTTGAAACAACCGCCATTTTGAAACGTTTCATTGGATATAATCGCTTATTTTTCTTAAAATGAATCATTGCTATTTTAAAATCCATGCCAAGTTTGAACTCAATGGGTCTAAACATTCTCTAGATATGAATTATGTTGTAAAAGAAATAAAATGGCAGATATCTAGAAAACGAAACGTTTTTGGAAAACTTTTATTCTTGATTTTCCCTTTATTTTGACGCATAGGACCATTTCCCGAAGTTTGGCTCTTTACTTATGGGACACCCTGTATAAAGATATGTATAGGAAGGTACTCTAAACAGTTGTGATAAACAATACTCTTATTTATAACAATTGAGCATTGAAAATATGGAAAAAAACATGTATATAAAATAATAAACTAAAACTTCAGCGATCAGTTTAGCAAAATGCAGCTGAAAATCATTCCAAAACAAAGTATCAAACTTTGCCAAGATTGATTTAGTTATTCTAATAACATGCAATAAATTAGAAACATCAAAATACTCTCACAATCCCAACCCTTCCTTTCAACTTATCTCCAATTCCTCCCTTCGAGTATAAACTAAGAAAGCTATCGCCACTTAGCTAATAGCCCAGAGATAACTCGCGTGTTGTATACGCAAGGGTGGTTAAGATCGCATGTTGATTGTTGACTTCCCTTAGGCCACGAGTTAGGGTGGTTAAAAGATAGAAGTAAAGCATGTATCAGGGGTTTTTGGAACTTCTTGAGTCATAAACTTTGTACGTCGGACAATATTTAGGGTTTTTTTTATCGCAATTTTTTTATGAAGATATACTAAGACTAAGGGGAATTTAGTTTCAGAATATAAGAAGGCATAGATTAAGATTCTGTTTCATTGGGGAACAATTTGCGAAACGCCCTTAAGTTTAAGGTTGAAGTAAACACATTTAACAGGTGTTTTAGCCGTCTTCGCTTGTGTTAAAAAAAGAATCCAGGTGTGCTTTTAAGACTACACGGGAGGAGTGTAAACTTCAATGACGATATTCTAATATACAAAATACTATGGATATTATTTCAGTTGCTAAAAAAATCCTGCATAAAACAAATTTGATTATTTTAACACTACCAAATAAACTATTTTAACACAAATTACAAAATGAGAAAGCACGATGTCCATTTCAGAGGTATTATCAAGTAAACTATTTTTAACACAACTTACAAAATGAGGAAGCACGATGTCGATTTCAGAG
>JAGFPH010000399.1:45598-57455 GCA_018207615.1 Philaenus spumarius | reverse complement strand
GATGGATTGAATTGAAACTGTGAATGACAAGGATAACAGTAAATTGGGCAGATTAATTTGAAACAAGAAATGCCTGTGCATTATTACCACACATTTCCTTCAAACTAATGCGCGCAGTATTACTTTATCCTTCGTCCGATTGTTTTGACAGTTACAATATTTGATAGAAAATTAAAAAGGTAGAAAAATGACTCGTGAGGTTTTTTTAAAAAAATCCCGCCATAGCGTTGGTTATTTATATTCAAAAAGTTCAAGCACCTGCTGTTTTAAAACAGGAAAGTTATTAAATGAGGTATTTTTTTCTAAATAATTCTCTACCTTGTTAGGTATACCATGCCCAGTTTCAATTCAGTACATCAATTAGAGCTAGAGATACGCAGTATTTTTAAAATAAAGCAAACTGAATAACTACATGAATAACTAGGCATTTTCAAATAATGTAAGTTGATTGGATTGTTTTTTCTTATTATTTTGATGCGCGAACCAGCTCCTGAACTTTGAAAACAATTTTGCATCACCTTGTATAAGATATTGAATTCGAATCAATAACTTTCATTTGGTCCAAATAGGATTCGAAAACACTCTTTTTTAAATTCCATAAACACCCTGCATGAATACAGATTTGTTTTCCATTATAATACAGTATAGATTAAACCGGACAATACATCCACCAGCTGTGCGGAAACAAACTGCGCATTGCTGTCCCTAGAATTTCACTAATGTTTTCCCTATAGCACTTAAAGGGATTGGCCTCGCTCATGCATGATTCATTAATGCAAACATATGCATAATATATCTTCTTCCGTTTGTTGGATTCTTCAATAAAGTTGCTCCGGCAAAGACGGATGGCTCCGGTATCAAGTTTTATATACGTGATATTTCTTGTGAGCTTAGTTCTCTCAGCGTTGAAATATAGTTTATCTCCTCTATTTACAAATATTGTACGAACTTTAAATAAAAATGAATTTTAATAAAATTTTGGTGTAACTAATCTCTGTTTCATCGGGAAACGCATTATCTTGTTCTACATTAAAAAGAGGAAATCAAAAATAAATCAACAGCCTTATGTTCTTTCCAACTTCTTCATTTTACTTTCTCACTATACTAAAGTATAGAGAAAGTATAGTGATCGCAAAAAAAATCGATGTTGAGATTTTTGTGGAAATATCAGTTTGGGACACGTTGAGTTCAAAAAAGTGGTTTTTACAAAATGTTTGTCTGTATGCCTGTATGCATACAAAGCTAGAGAGAAAACTATTCTATCGATTTCGAACAAATTTGCACCAAACATGTTAATTAGGCCTGTACAGATGCACGAAAAAAGTTTTGGAAATTTCTGAAAAACAACCCTTTTTTGGCCAAAAAACACCTAAAAAATCAGTTATTATTTTTTTTATAAAAAAACGGCTCTAACGATTTTGATAAAATTTAAAATCTACATTTCAAGTCCAATTAATACGAAAACTGTTAACAAATGTAAAGAGTAAATAATTATATCAGAGCAGTTAAAAATGTTTATAAACAAAATTTGTACCTCTCATATTTACAAATATTAAATATCAATTAATGAATGCTGTAAATAATTAATAAGCACACATGCAATTTGTATTTGTATTGAAATAAAACACTTGTTGTGTATCTAGTAACAAGTAAATAAATAGTATAAATGCAGTTATGTGACCTAACGGGCTTGAAAACATGAGCAACTAATAGCGGTCATACAAAACGACTTGTTAGGGTTCAAAACATCGTTCTACTATATATAGATAACCATGAAGTTTTTAATGGCAGCAAACTTCACATCAAACTCAAAACCAATCATTGCGAGTATATAAAAACTCTTAAATTATATTTCACCAGAAACTATGGTCTGACTAGTATTAAAATTATCAGCAATGTTCTTAGGTTCTTCGTGTTAAGTATTTCTTAAAAAAGAAAGATTACCAAGTATATCATCCTGCAATTTACTGGGTTTTTACTGAGATAAATTGAGTTATTTATTAACGCTAGACTCTATAGTTTAATTAACTGTATAGTTTCGTTAAGCAATCAAAATTTCAATAGAATGAAAGTAATATCAAACACATTAAAATTACATGATCAGTGGGCATTTTTTGACCAGTACATATATTTTCCTAAGCTTGTTATGAACAATAGCTCTTGTCACACTACTAACAGAACCCAAAGTAGGTGTTTGCCACACGTGTGCGCCAAAGTGCAATGCTAATTAAATTAATTAAATGGGATTTACTTTGCGTACCTGGGCACGCAAAGTAAATGATCGTTTTATACTATTCATGCACTTACTTTTAAGCATAAAACAAGTCAGCTGTTCCATTGTTCGTTTATTATTTCCTAACCTGGAATTGCTATTATTGATAGTGAGTTGTAGTTAGGCTATTTAAGAGTTGTTACTACTTAAGACGTAAACTTATTTAATAATGGAAATAACTGCTAGTGAAGTTGAATGTGACAATACTCCTCCACAAATAATTGAAACTGCAAGAAATGTAACTTTGAACTTATTACCTTCTAAGTCGCGGGAAAAATATGAAAGACAGTATGAACTATTTCAATCGTGGTGCAAGTGAAAATGATGTTCATAAAATATCAGAGAACGTTTTAATTGCATACTTTGATGGAAAAAATAAGGTAATGATTACCATGTGGAGTGTGTATTCTATGCTAAAGGCTAGAAGGTAAAGAATGACATATATGTAAGTCATTATACAAAGTTAATATCATTTTTGAAACGAATAAACGTTGGTTACAAACCTAAAAAATCTAAGACTTTGTCTAAAGATGAGCTCTTATGCACAACACGAGCAACATGTCTTTGCTGCATTCAAGAAAATTGCCGCCACGGCTTCAGCAAGCGTAAGAAAAATCTTATGTGCAACACGAGCGCAAAGTGTCTTTGCTGCATTCGAGAAAATTGTCAACGTTTCTCTCGTGCAGCAAAGTGGCATTTTGCACAGATAGCTATTTTCTACAGCTGTTTAATAAAGTGAATTTTTACACACTTACAGCAGCGCGCAAACGACACTACATGTGTTCAGCGTTAAGTAATTATACTTTGATTTACTTTATCTCACGGCTAAACAGCTGGAGTGCGGTAAAGTATCACTTTCGCACTCTAGCTGTTTACTTTGCGCACTCCAGCTGTTTACTTTGTTCACTGTCTGTACGCAAAGTAAACAGCTGATGTAGTTTATGTTTTTAAAATGTTGACTGTTACGGAATTAACCTCTGTAAAACAGATATTTTTAAAAACTAAAACACTAATTCAAAATGTGGATGTAGGAAAAACGTTGTGTGTATCAGTGATACACACAACGTTTTTCCTACTATCACGGGTGCAAAGTTTAATTTATCAACTATTTATCTCGTATGAAAAACTCAACTTTGCACCCTAGTTACACAAATAACTATTTTGTGAGAATTTGTATTCTTTATCTATCCTTGCCAACGATTTTGTCTGGTCTTGAATGTCCTAAATGTAGAGTCTCTGGTTGTATCTTATCTAAGAGATTAGCGGTTGCTTGGCGATATCAAGATCTCTAAAGACTTAATACAGATTTTGTGGGTTGCTTATAAGAGCATATTGTGACACCGATGTGGGTGAACTAAGATGTACTAAAAGTACTCGTATTTGGGAAATTAATACAAGTAATCGTTGTCTCTATTACTCTTTTATGGGTCATCCAGGACTGTAACGGGAAAGTACAAAATCAATAAACCTCTTTCAATTTGCATTTTTAGCTTTGTATAAAACTGTTGTTTTTTAAGTTGTTCACATCGAAAGTAAAGCTCGCCTAGAGTTACAAGTTTGCCTAACTCGATTTTATATAACGGCAGAACTTTGACGACTCTGGAATTGTATTTTGTCCACGTGCGTGCCTCAAATGCCCAATAAATCTCCGACTGTCAGTGGTTTGATGTAGATGGTGCATAAAATTGATTGAATTTACTATCAGATGTATTCAACAACGTGCGTAGAGGTCGTAAATATTCCGACAGGAATCAATCTAAAGAACGACCCACGGTGGAATAATGGCGTCCCAGATGGAGCTGTGTCATCGTAGTCTGGACTGTAAAGGAAAGTATCGAGTCATGGAGAATTGAATTACCATATTATGATGTTAATAGTTTGTGTGGGTTAATGTTTGACCAATATCCACTTTGTAAAGTGATGATTGACAATTTGATCTGTCATTTTGAAAATAAAATATCAGCTGACAGATATGTGTGAATGTTTCTTATTGTCAGCTATTAAATAGTTTCAGCAGAATAGAGTTCTTTAAATGGTAGCTCAAATATTTTAAGAGTCATCTTCCGAACAATGATTAATTTTGTCGCAGATTGTATTTTGTTTTTCTAAATGTCACTTTGATCTAATCTAAATGAAGACGGTGGAGTAACGTAACGAACGTTAGCCGACTGCCCGTTACCAGGCTTGAACCTGCGCACCTGTGAAGGTTCTACCAATCCATCGGTGGGGCGACCATGTATTTTCATTTAATATATCGATTATTATACCTCGTTTGTATGTTTTAAGTTATATATATCTTTTACTAACCATAAGATAAACACGCTTATTGTAGTCTGACCGTAATAGAGAGAAACATTGTATACCGTCATGGACAAATCGTCCATGCGTTATATTTTATTTACAAATATGTAATAAATGTCATCTAAACGTTTAAAAAGTTCTGAGCACTGTTTGACACGTCTTGATGTAGCTTATGTGGACCTATATTAGCTGTCCTACCCGTCTTCGTCCGTGTTAAAAATAAGTAACTATTCCTGAGCTTTTAATAAATTGTGAAAGTGACTAAACAAACCTAGGTGTTTAAACTTCCGCTTACTATTTTTCGCTCAATTCATTTGTATCTCTATAAAAATACGAATGATTAGTATATATATCTAGAGGGCTCAGATCCCTGTTCGCTTCTCAAATTAGCGAGTGTAAATGTAACTTCAAATATGATTTAGGCCTACGTATTATGAGTTTTGAACTTAGAGTTATAACCTATTTGTTACGAATGAATAGGAACTAATCCAAATGAAAAATGTTTTACGAATTATGAACCTAGAATTAGTACTTATATATCATGAATCAATAGAACGTAAAAAATTGTAAAACGATTAGGATCTATGAATTAAACCCTGAAAAAGTATTATGATTTAAAATTTTAAACTTATGAAACCAAAGAAAAAGGATTAGGAGTTCTGAATACAAACAGAAATATGATCCTATATTGAAGTATCGATACTTTCAAATACATTAAATAAATACAGACAGGTAAATTAGTATTATAATGGATCAAGGTAGGGTGGAGGGGTAATGGCGACCGTAGCATGAGTAGGGAAAGAGTTTATGCGTGAATGATAGTATTTGCTTTATATAATAGAAATAAATCAATCCACTGTCTTTAGTTATCTTATTGGCGTGTATATATTTGTTAATTCTAGATCAGGACTAAGATGTTTAACACTGAATTATTAACTATTACAAGTTGCATTTCAATTTGAAGTAATTAATCTGTATACAAATGAAGAATAAACTAAACGCACTGTATTATCAACGTAAATCCTACAAGAGAAGACTGGAGAATCCTTCGCACCTGCCATAGATATTTCAATGGCCTTTTCTGTAGATCTTTCTATTACTAATACTACCTGCGCTTATTATTGTGGTCTATCTTTGACTGTTTAGCCAACCGTTGGATTTTTAGAAGTCTCTTAACTTTACCGATCACTGCTTAAACCGCCGTAACCATAACACGTCGTGTTATTCGAACGGATTCATCAGACTTCGATATGTAAGTTTTGAGATTCGCAGTAAAGAAACATACACACTTTTTCTCTTTATAATATCGTATAGATTAAATAAAAGGCAATTCTGTTTTATCTTTGTCTAAACTGTTTTATCTTTTTGTGTCAAGTACATGCAGACTCTATATAGATTCTATCTATTCTATTTGCAGTTAACCGATGTTTCGTTACTAAACTTTCCAACGAGCTTTAATAACAATGAAACCATTTTGTTGTAATACAGTAAGATGTGTTTGCATTTTGCCTTCTCACAATGGATTCTTTTTTTAAAAATCTCATCGCAACAACTTCATATAGAATGAAATAATTTACCAATCTAAGTTTTGCCTAATAGTTTAAAGTTCTTTTTTTATAGAACATAGTAACATTTGCTTACGAAGTAAACACCTGAAACACCAACCAAAATAATTACATTAAAGGTTTGTCTTTGTTTTTTTCCAAAAGGACAGATTTTTTTTAAAATTTTAATAGGCCTGTATTGTTTCTAAACAAAATTAAATACAGTTGGATTTTCTTCCTTTTCTATTTTTATATAACTTGACAATAAATATTTTTTAATTTTGACAATAATATTTGCTAACTTAAAATAACAAGAATCATATAACAACTACAACAAAATAAAATACACATATATAAAATAACCAATTCTTTCAAGAAAGAAAATACTTAGCCTAGAGAAAACGCAATATAGGGCCCCTAAGGCCCTGCTTAGGGGTTCCATTACAAAAATTATAATAAAAAAATTTCAGTTTTAAACAGAGTTCAGTGCGGTTGCAGTAACAATAAATTTAAATTCCCATTTCCCAAATGAAAATTATAATCACATTTTTTCTTTTTTTCCCCTCAAATTATATTAATATTAAGTTATATACAATCAAGTACCGGATCACTGCCATCACACATGCCCCTTTCATCCAGATACATTTAAAACCTTCACGAAACAATAATTTATCCTAAACAATTAAAAATGGAATATAATACAGCCACAATTTCTGCTTCAAAGGGTATTACGATAGTAAAAGAAAAGTGACGCCCATATACAAAAAAAGTTAATAGCAGACCAAGAAATGTATTACTCCTACAAAGGGGTTACTGCGGGATTTACAATAACTCTTCTACATCCTTGCAAACCAGCAGCAAACCCCTTACACCTCTAAGAAATGTTCTCGGACTCTTCAAGCATTGAATGTCTTGAGGTATTTTGTTATACAACCACGGAGCCAAAAAATTAAATGTTCTTATAAAGAAAGTTTTGGTAGGTTTTGGCACTCGATGATTATTTTTTCTAAGTATTTTTCTATAATTGCTATCAGAGCATGGAGAATTTCCGCTTCTCAGATAGAAAATGTTAAAAACTTTATATATAAACATACTTCTCAGAGGAAGAACGCCGAGACCAAGAAAGCCAGGTTATGAAGGTTTACGTTTATATTTTTTCAAAATGAGTCTAACAAAAAACTTCTGCAGCACCTCAATTTGCTTCAAAGATGTCCTAAAAGTCCCCCCCCCCCCCAAGACACAATCAAATGTCTATCGCAGAAAAACAAGTTCGTTAAAAATAAACAACCCTTAATAGTTGCTAGGGAACCACTAACTAGCGATACTGGAACATACATAATATATGATTTATTTTACCGACTCAAGTTAAAACCGCTTATTGTAAGAAAACTGTAATATCCTATGGCAGACTTTTTATACAAATTTTGTTCCATCTACATGTTGTTTATCTCTAATGGTTTAGCTATAAATAAATCTTGCTAAAATTATTCTTTTCAATTAAATTGGTTTTTGTAAGAAAGTCGTAATAGATAGATTTATTATGTTGCCAACTTTTTTGTAGCTTCACACCACTTCTTCAGCTTTTTGGTTTTTATTTATGACCTCTGAAGTGCGTTGGCGGGAGAGAAGAATTTAGGCAAGTGGGGACGCCGTCCACGGGAGGGGAAAGGATACCACGCACAGACAATATATTTATTGGAATAGTTCATTCGCTTCTAGACTGAAGTATTATTTTCATAGCGCGGCAACAGACTGAGCCTTTCTGACCCCCCATTAATCGAATCAACTCCGAGCCTACTGCGCATCTCAAGGCCATGCGTCATGCTAGGCCTTCTCTAGTGTAAGTTGTATAAGGTGGAGTTTTAACAAAACCTTGTTTTTCAATCATTACGGCAATGCCTTATACATCGGTACAAGTTTATTCAAATTTGGATTGTTAGATATTTAGTTACACCGTTACAAACATAGTAAACGCTACCAGAAACTGTCACATACTTTCTCACAAACATATTAAAATTATTAAACAGATTCATTGTGACTTCATAATTGTAGGTGGTGTAAGAGAGGTGATATTAAAATAGGAGATTTACTAATAAATATTATTATTATTAGCTAGACAGAAAATTATTCGATCGATTTCGAACAAATTTGCACAAAACACGTCTATTAGGCCTGTATAGATGCACGAAAAAAGGTTTTGAAAATTTTTGAAAAACAATCCCCTTGTTGGCCAAAAACGACCAAAAATCAGTTATTATTATTAGCTAAACAAGAATTTTTAGAAAGATACGGTTTCCTGCATATGGTAGGGTACATTAAGGGCTACAAATAAGCCAAATTTGTTAAAAATCGTTATAGCCGTTTTTTTTATAAAAAAATAATAACAGATTTTTTGGCCAAAAAGGGGATTGTTTTTAAAACATTTTCAAAACCTTTTTTCATGCATCTATATAGGCCTAATTGACATGTTTGTTGCAAATTTGTTCGAAATCGATCGAATAGTTTTCGCTCTAGCTTTGTTTACATACAGACAGACATTTTGTAAAAACCACTTTTTTTACTCAGGGAGTTCCAAAACGGATATTTCCACAAAAATCTCAACATCTATTTTTTTGCGATCACTATACTTTCTCTATACTATAGTATAGTGAGAAAGTAACAATTAATTACTATACGGCCCTATTTGGGAAAGGTAATTAGGTATAGGTGATGAAACATAGTCCATGTCACATAGAACGCTATACAAATTAAATATGTAGGTTTTGAGGTAAATTTTGAATATAAACAAACATATGCAGTTTGTTTTATAAATGTACAAATGTTCATATACCCAGAAAATACATTACCGAGCTAACAATTTTACACACAAATCTGTAAATTTACAGATCGCTATACCCAGCGTGACCCTTAACTACAGCTGAGATGTGCTGCTAAGTTGACGATAATGACGAGATGGAAATAGAATAAAATCATAAATTACTTCCTGATGCAGTATTGTGTGCTTGTAACAAGGTAAATGTATTCCGAACATTTTCTTTTTCAATATCAAACAAAAAACTTTTCTTTTCTGAATAAACTATTTACCTAAATTTAATATTAAACTGGAAAGAAAAAACGCATTAAAGTTATCCAAATCCAATTTGTGAGACGAGAGCAAACTTTCCCAACTCTGAAGAAGGAGAATGTATCGTATTGTCGGTTGTTAACTCATGCGGTTGTTAACATGCGTGGTTGGTAACTCTGCAAGGTTGCTCGCTTTTTGACGTCGCCGATGCATAGAATTGAATTAATTTACGACAGTGATATAGTAAGCCGTGGTGTAAATACTTTACCCGGAATTAAAACTCTGTGTTGTAAATTATGTAATTTAAAAATGTTTTATAAAATTTGTATCTGCGTGTACCAATACTGCTTTTATGTTTTATATTGAAACTTGTGTATTTAAATAACCTTAAGACAATCGACAATATAATTAAAAGCATGCTGAAACTAAATTAATTATTTGTTTTAGCAATTAATAATCATGTGTTTTTCACGTTGCGTGAAACAGCGAAAACATACAATTCGTACTAACATGTTTCAGAGCCGTTTTTCAACTTTAAACTTAAGGAGTTGTGACTCCTCTTAATTTGTGCTTAAAGGCTATGTGAAATAAATCAACAACAACTCCTTTCAATAAAGGTTGAACTAAGTAAACATTTATTATTTTCACGATTTTTTGGCGATTTAAAATTACATATTTTAACGTCAAACGTAAAAAATATAAATCTTTCTTAATAATTTAAGGTTATTTTCCAGATTTTTAATTTATCAACTCCTATAAAAGTGAGTGTACGTCCTTACGTACGTGCGTACGTGAGTAACAATATAATAGACCAGCTAATTTCACTCATTATCTTTAATACTTAGACAAAACTCTGCGTATATTATACTTAGGGGTTATGTTTACAACTTTAATCAGTAATATAATGTCTTGTGAAGTTGTGATTTTTTTAATATGAGTTATAGAACTAATGTAGGCTATAATACGTTTTAAGATTTGTTTGAAATTATAACAAGAACCTTTTATCATCAATATATTCATTTATCCAAATTTAATGCAGATATACTCATTCGTTTAACTTCGGCAATATTCGTATAACTTATAAACATATCCCATTATTAATTTCTTCATTTTGATAATTATAATTTTTAAATCATTTGATACATCAATATGAAATAAAAAGCAATTAAAAAATATTTATTTGTATCTTTATTTTGATATACCATGTGCCCAAAAGTTCAATCCCACCATTATTTTTTTATTAATGGAAATAGACAGATTTGCTTTGGGGTGTGTTAACATGAACAAAAATGGAGTTTTTTTGACGTGTCGTAAATTTCAACCCCTCCCCCAAAAATGGGATATTTTGGGGGTAAGTCGAAAATTTTAAATGAGAACCCCTATTGAGTGACACCTCATTTTAAAGGCCTTGATAAAAGAAGAAGATTAGTTAAAACCAGAGGTCTGTATGTTGACTCTATCCAACATAATGGCCAATCAAAGTTAAAAATTTTCCCCATTTAAATAACATTGAAAAATGTTAAAGATGTTACATCTGATATTTTTTACAAGGTTTTAATCCAGTAGGTCACTCAATCTAAGTTATAAAACATAGTAATTAGTATAAATTACTGCACTTTCGGTTGATACAACCTTGAAAATGCTTTGTTATTGATAACCGTGCATGTTTGTCGACTCCTAATAGTACAAAATTCCAGTACCTGGGAATTCCAGAGGGCTTAGCTTTACTGTTTTTATTCTATTATTACTGTTATTTATATGCAATGTTTTGTGCAATGTTTATTGCAATGTTAACACAGCTTGACATGGATGCAACTACATACATCAATACATAGAAATACCCTCCATTTACATGCATTAACACAGCTAATGGAATACCTCGAAATTAATTGCACAAAGACGGTTCTATGCTTTGGTAGGTATTAGATGCGCTTTGATTAGATTTAATCCAAACAATAAACAATCCAGGTAGGGTAAAATCTAAAAAATACTTGAAAAGGTTATAAACGTGAATAGATACATCGAATCTGATGACCTTTTCGACACTATTTTAAACGAACGGGTTTAGATCTTTCTCGTAAAGGTCCCCATTTAAAGCTTTTAACTTCAGGTATCTTACCGCTGCAGTAAAAGCAATAAATACTGTTTTTTTATGCTGATTCCTCTTCCCACTGGTCCCTTATAGAAATAGAATACAAAAACCTGATTGAAACCAATTTTATCCTATGTGTAATACGTGTGTTCTTATTAATATTTTTAAATAAACAGAAAATTTCATAGAAACACTTTTACATATTATTCAGCAATATATAGTTTACCTTATACAGTAGTCCGAGCAATTCTTGATATTTTTGTAGTTACACTACAGCGCTGTTTCGCCGTTCACAGCCGGCTTCGTCAGGTGTAGGACTCAACACTTAAATAAAACAATACCATTTTTGTAACTACAAAAATATCAAGAATTGCTCGGACTACTGTATAAGGTAAACTATATATTGAATATATATCAGCAATTCGTAAAAAAGCGAATAAACTTTATAAACCTTCACGGTATTATAAAGAACATAATATTATTCAGAACGTTTCGTTACATATTATTAGAAAGACCTTTAGATACTAAGAATATTATTTAGAAACACTTTTAGATACTCAGAACAGTTCTTAGAAACACTTTTA
>JAGFPH010000399.1:28162-45588 GCA_018207615.1 Philaenus spumarius | reverse complement strand
TATTTCCTTTTAATCGGATTTTTAACGTTATTTTTCAAATGTATGCATGATATTAAAACTACGCCAATACATCAATTGAATGAACCTCCATAGGTAGGTACATTTTTTACCAATTGGTTCTGAAAGACCAGTTGGCAAATAGGATCGTAACAAATGTCAGTATTTCAAACAACTCCGAAAGGAATTGGTATATTGAAGTTACTGTGGTCTTTAAATGTAAATGTTTTTAGATATTGCCATTTACAGAGTAGATTGTGACTTGTGCTCAGAAATATCTTTGTATCATGTCTGTCTGGCCAACGATGTGGACCAAACAACCAAAAGCCCAAGTCTTGCTCTAATAGACTTACGTTTCTTCAGTAACCACACATAGACTAAAAAAAACATACGTTGATACTGCCGTAACTCCAATAAACTTCCCGATGTGAAGTAGTGAGATTTGAAATATCGAGATTTATTTTTCTATTACCCTTTATATGAAACTGTAAGCAGCAAGCAATTGACTTAAAGACGTTAACATTCAAATTACTTATTTCCAAACACCACTTCTTTGAGACGAAATTGTATTCTGTCCAAGTGGTATAATTTGTTTCTTTGATGTTACATTCGTTACTGCATTTTGTTTTTATTGTTGTAGCTTTGATGTTACTGTTACAACGTCCTGTACTTTTTATTACCCGAAGGTAGTTGGTACAGAATTTGAAAGAAAAGCATAAGTAAATAAAAACAATTCCTTATTTTCTGCATTTCAAACCATTGCAGCTTTTCCGATTCTGTTATAAAATTCTGTTTGTTAGATCTTCCGGTATTACAGGTGAAGAACATTTCCAGATAAGCTGTGCAACAAACCTGTTTTCACATTGTCTGAGAGTACAGCACCGAGCTTTAGTAGATGTGTCGAGAAATTCGTAGATTTATACTGTTCCGCCCTAAAGAATAAATCTTTCTTCAAGACTGGCGCTTGATTTAAACGCTCTAATAATACGATTGCGGAAGAAAGGGAATTCCATCTACGTTGTCCATCCGTCTTGCTAACAGCTGTTTTATTTGTTATAGTACAGTACTTACAAACAATTTTTCCCTCGTGGTAACCAACTCGAACTACTTATGTATAAATAATAATCGGACTTGTTTGGTGACATTAAAAGTAAAAACGTTTGGTTGTCGCCATTCCGATTATTGATTTAGTAAATAAATTTTGTGACTTATCGTCTTACAATATTATATTTTTCAATTTCCTCTGAAATTTAAATATAAAATTTGTAATTTACCGAACACCTTATTCAAGCCGACTATGGATATTCTTGCATGAAAGACTCACTTAAAATATTATTACACCGTTTTAAGAAGGGCCGATTTATGAATTCACTTGAGCAATTTTAGATATACAGGAATTATAAAATCGACAATAACATTTTACTTAATTAAAAACTTAACTTTGTTTCCATTGTTCGATACGCATTGTACGATACGTTGTTAGAGATAGCAACCCCCTCCATCGGTTAGGGTGATTGACCATCGTCCGCAGTACGTATCGTAATGTTGGGCCCAACCAGTCGATGATAATTGAATTGACTCTGTTGTTTTAAATAATGTATCGTGTGCAGTTATTAATTTATTATTGTGTTTGTGCTAATGCACTGTGATTGGATGTTTTTGTTAACAATTGGCAAATGATTATCCGGCTACAAAGCTTGAAAATGACTGAATAGCCGAAACGGCCGTTGTTTTATGGCATTAAAATTGAAAAATATAATATTTTAAGACGATAAGTCACAAAATATATTTATTAAAAGTAACTTGTTACCTTATGTATCACCCCAAATTGTATTTTCTCTTTAAATTAAAAACAAAATTAATTTCTATTGATCAATTTAATTACTTTTCCGGATTTAAAAATTATTCGTCTCTAGCTTTAAGCTCGAAGCAAATGTGCTAAGTTAGTCGAATGAATTTGTGAAAGCACTCCCCTTAATGTGAAAGACAAAACTAAAATGATGTTAACAATATTCCAAGTAAACCACACACAACTAACCCTGCTGAGGTAAATATATACACGGCATTGTTTGAAGACGTGTAGTAATTAAATTATGACAACTTGTATGAAGTTATTGTTATGAAGTTAACAGAAATCTCCTTTTTGAGTTTCTAATAAGCAAATGATTAGCCAGTCAATCTTGTTTTGCTCTATCTTACTAAGCTACTGCAGGGTTTTCTGCGAAAGGTATAATAATTGGAAAAGTTGAGGGAACTGTTTGCCTTCCATGGCTCTAGTGTTGATAAGAAACCTCACCCCAATATTTTCGTTTCAGGTACGCGAACTGCACCAAAACTATGCGCGTTATGGCATTGCAATAAGAAATTAAATCTAAACTACAAGAATAACTTGTTAATACTGCCAATTTGATATGTTAATTTCGAAAGAATAATTAAACAAATAAAAGAATATTGTAGCGACAAAATCACACTAATTTGAATAAAAACTCCGAACCACAAAACAAGGAACAAAAACAATAACTAAACAACTAAATTATTGAAAGTTATGTTTAATACGATACCCTGGTACATGGTCATCATCCTCAGGGGGTTGAGTAGTGTTAAAACCCTCTGTTTTAGTTAAAAACCCTCTGAACTTTAAATTTAGTTGTTTAGTTATTGTTTTTGTTCCTTGTTTTGTGGTTTGGTGTTTTTATTCAAATCAGTGTCGAAAGAATAAGTATAGCAGTTTAAATTATTTAGAAATGGCGCGTACCCCTTGTTTCCCCAGTCCGTGTGCTATGTTTCGTGGGTTGTGGTTTCGTGGGCGAATGTACAGTAGGTTTTTGATGGTTTGGTAGAAGAATCTGTTACTCAAGTGAAAGCCTATTCGTGCCAACTTTACTCTTTATACGTCTAAATTATAATCTTGGTGGTTAGGAGGTCAATATTGACTTTAAGGTATCATTTTCCTTGTACTTATTCATCACACACTCTACCTCTTGATGATTTTTATTAATAAAGACACTTTAAAACTGCCATGTCTGAATGCACTTGTGTGAACGTCATAACGCAAAAATACATCGACTCGGTGGAACGAAAGACAATTAGTTATAGACGCAATTTCAGACGAATAACGAAGTATGAACTCACCTAAACTTGGTTATTTGGGCAACACTTAGGATTTTTAAGTCGGATGCTGAGTTTGGTCCGTTTAAGAGGTTTTATTGGAACGGGAGTATACAAAACATGAAAGGCTGAAACTTTTTTAAGTTCTTATTTTACTGCAACCGAAGAAAGTATTTATTTTAGATGTCATAGTTTTCCGTGTTAGAGTTGGCAAAGAATATGAATAGTGGAGCAAACCTTCGTTGTTGGAATCAAATCTTCTATTTATTTTAGAGTTCACCAACATTTTTCTAAGCTACTTTCACTGTTCTTATTTCTATAAAGAAACTCACAATGTGTAAAGACATTTGTTGACACTTGACGTATTTTCCCGAACTTTGTCGAACGGTTGTCAACGACTCAGCTTGATTTAGGACGACGTGGCAACATTGGAAATGTCATTGCAACTTTTATGACAGTTGGGAAGTATTCCACGTTCAGACTCGGGAGTGAATAGTTCTGATCCAAGTCTCGTTTTGTACTTTATAAATACAGACGTGATCTTAAATAGATTCGCTTTCTGTTTCGAGATTGTAAAAAAGGAAACCATCTTAGTTTTGTTTTATCTTTATTAACCAAACGCTATATGGGAGAACTTGTGTTATCAAATTAAAAAAAAACGCTAAAACATTTTGCTCTCGGAATCTTTCTACAATATAACTGAATTTCTCAAGTTTAAAACGCATTATATAAGATATGTATTTTATTTATACATGTTTTTTTCTGTATTTATTATTTATGTTTCTGTAGTATGTTTTTATCTATGCTTAACTCTGTAAACAAAATTAAGTAAATTTTAATTAGTCAGTGTTTAGTCTTAATTTGTTTCTTAATGTTGTTAGTGTATCTTAGTGTTAATTGTGTAATGTAGTTTTTCATAGTATGTACTAGTATATTTATATTAAGTTTATAAGACTACCTACTACATCCCGTTGAACTATTTACGGTATATTATGCAACGTATGGAGTAATTTGAATTAACAAATAACAAAGTTTCCTTATTATTATTTTTTTTAATTTGTTTAATGTTTGTAAATACTATACGACTAAAATACGCCGTAAATAAAACATTCTAGATAAGCAAACAGTAAATGTTTTAAAGATCAATATATTTCGTACGTGGAATGAAAATTGTAGAAGGTGAAGAAGAGAAAGAAGGTCATTTAGTAAAGAGGTTTAGGTTGTCAAAATCGATTATACACTGACATCCAGACGCTGATCAGGTGTTGTCACCTGAAAGTTTAGAATACAATTATAAGATTTTTTTATTGAAGTTTATAACTGTTTCGCCTAACAAACATGTTTAATGATATAGTTTTGTTTATTATTAACTAGTTTTAAATGTAGGGCTCCTTAACACGTTCACAGCTACGCAATTTTCGTATTTCCTATGCTAGGAGCTCATCTTTTATTTTTTATATTTATAGCCTAAATGAGTAGAAATTACTTTATTTTTGAACCTTTCTACGTAATAATCACTAATGTTTTAAAGCGGACGAACATGTGCGTCCATAGCACATAGGCTAAAAATTCTCTGTGCATTGAAAACTCTCCCAATTCAGGGGTTGGCGTGCGTAACACGCAATGAACTGTGTTTTGAAAATACTCCCAATATGGGGGTTGGCGAGCGAAGCACGCAATGCTCTTTGTATTGAAAATACGTGAAATACGGGGATTGGTGCGCGAAGCACGTAACGCACTGTGTATTGAAAATACCCCCAATACGGGGGATGGCGTGCGAAGCACGCAATGCATTGTGCGTCGGCCGCTTCTCATAGTGTTCAGTGTCAAGCTCACATGTGCGTCCTTAGCAGTGAACATGTTAATGCTCTGTAGGACGTTGTTGTTTGTTAAGTTTGCTCTAACTTTAGTTTAATTTCGTTAACCATGTCTTTAACTGTTATAATTGGTTTAGTTTAGATAGTGTTTCATATTCACCTTCAGGTTTAGGCGCATGCGTGCTCTGCACATTTATAAAACAAATGTGTAAACTAGCCTTTAGTGTTAGTTTGTTTTAGAGTTAAAATCCAATTCGTCTTTTTAATAAGCTTTTACTGCTAAGAGCTGATATACTGGGTGTGGTAGCAGTAAGAACTCCCCTATTTGATGAGCTAATAAAAGCAAAACCAAGTAAGATAGGATATTTTTATTTTCATTAACAAAGAGTACAAATAATCCTGTTTAAGAATATGCAATATTAATGTGTTTTAAACAATACGTCACTCAAATGGCTGTATTGTTGATGCAGTGCCGACAGAGTGGAGGGGTGGGGCGAATCCTGGAATAGCCGCATACGTGACGTTTTCAGTGTACGCCGTGGTTTGGTCCGGTGGACATCGCGCTTTTGTCGTGGAGCAGTTTATTCAAAATGGTGGATCTCCAATAACATCGTGCCTTGCGCGTTCGGTTCGTTCTTGGTTTACGGGACCCTGTTCCCGATAAGAAACCCATTTAGTCGTGGGTATTGAATTTTCGAGAGACTGGTTCTGCACTAAAACAGAAGTCCCAAGGTCGAAAACGAACTGCTACTTTTCCAGAAAATGTTGCTGCAGTGAAAGGTTCTGTTCAAGAATTACTTCGACGATCCGCAAGAAAGCATGCGATGGCCTTGCAATTATCTCAGCGAAGTGTGAGAAGAATCTTGCGTCGAGATTTGAAAATACATCCCTACAAGATTTTTTTGGTTCAAGAACTGAGTTGAGGAGATCGCGAAGTCCGTACAGCATTGTGCATCACTCGTAAGGTAATGGGCAACTACAGAGAACGGCTCAACCAATGCATCAACAATGGAGGCAGCTATTTGAGTGCCATTGTTTAAAACACATTAATATTGCATATTATTAAACGGCATTACGTGTACTCTTTGTAAATGAAAATAAAAATATCCTATCTTACTTGGTTTTGTTTTTATTAGCTCCCCAAATATGGGAGTTATTTCTGCCGCACCCTGTATCAGCTCAATAATTTTGTTTTGTTAATGTCCCTATTATTCAACCGATTTTTGTAAATTAGTATCAAATTAAGTAACAAATCAATTACTAAAACATAATATTTCACAGATATATTGTTGTTTGAAAATATGTAATCTAGATGGCTGTGATGCTTGGTAAATCATAAACATCTTCAGAAAATACAGAAAGTGATTGAAATGTATGGTCAAATTAAGTTTATTGGCCAAATATAATATTTTAGGAATTTAAAAAAATTAATGTGTAACAGATTTCCTCAAACTGTAAAGTTGATTGTATATTTAGGATTACAACAAAACAAATATCAAAATATTAGCTTTAAATATGAACATTCTATAGGTGATTTACAAAAACAGCCCTTTTCGCTTGGAGGTATGAATGTAGTACTGGCTAGAAGCCCTAATGGTTTTAAAACAATTTGAGTTTTGTGTGCATGTATTTAATTTAGAAGTAGCCTAGTAAGTGTATGCTCTAGACCATTAACTTTCAAATTTAGCCTAAATAAATAATACAATAAGACAGACCCTCTTAAGATTCTTGGCGGTGAAAAGGTTAATCTAGTGTTGAAGAGCTAGTAGTCAACATACGTTGCGTATTATACTATCCTAAGACCTACATAATTTATGCCGACACTTGTAAGTACACAGTACACATTCATACACTCACGGTATACGTTGTTCCCAAATGTTCTGGCGTTAAATATAAACTGGGCTCAAAACAGTCAACCGATAAACGTGAACATAATCTTAAATTTATGAATGTTTGGAATTACTTTTAGCCTTTCGAGCCACGTGTTGTTTAATGGATCCGGATCTGTGAGAACGCAGCGTTAAAGTAAATGTGTAAACAAAAGAGGAGGGTCTTCGGATGAGAAAAAGTGCATAAGATAAAGGGTTCTGAAATGAAAACGTCTTGTGTGTTGGTTTGAGACAGCTTCTTGTAAACATTATACGTTGTACTTGAGAAAATTTGTTTCGTGTATTTCTAGAAACGTTGGGCACTCCGAATGTCTATCAATCGACAATGTTAGCTATAATACACATAACTTAAGTTGTAAGTAATTAAGATAGACTCATTTTTTTTTCTAAATTGTGCCTTTTTCTAGTTCCGTACACAAGAAAAATAAAAAAAAACCTAAAAATTATGATTTTAAACAAACACTTTTTTATATTTTTACTTTCTCCCCCCTAAACGTAGTATATGGCGAAAGTATTGTTTTCGTCCAAATTTTCAAATTTTATATTTTTAGTAGAATTATCTGTTTTGGTGCTCCTTGAACCACAAAAAAATTTTTAGTGGAACTATCTTTGTTGGTGCTCCCTGAACCCAAAAATATTTATAGTGGAATTATCTGTTTTGATTCTCCCTGAACCCAAAAAAGTGTTTTTTTTGGTGATGTCTGTCCGTGTGTCTGTGTGTCTGTTAGGACGTGTACAGAGCTGGAGACCATACGAACGGTCCGATTTTGATGAAATTTGGTATGTAGGTGTAGTTCTGGATTATCTTCAGGCCTTTTTTTCATTTTTTCGAATTTTTGAATTTTAAGGGGTTTTACCCCCAAAAATGGCAAAAAATCGAGAAAAATAAAAGTTTCTCAAAAAGAACTTTAACGATTTTGATAAAATTTGGCTTTTTGTAGCCCTTAATGTACCCTACCATGTACAAAAAAACCGCATCTTTCTAAAAATTCTTGTTTAGGTAATAATAATAATAACTGATTTTTAGGGGTTTTTGGCCAAAAAGGGGGTTGTTTTTCAAAACTTTTTTTCGTGCATCTATACAGGCCTAATTGACATGTTTGGTGCAAATTTGTTCGAAATCGATCGAATAGTTGTAATAATAATAATATAACACGGATATGTGTACATTGTACGTGCATCTAATTTATTTTCCATGGTATGTCTTTCTTTTGCAGTTCTAAATAACCACCTCCTATTGTTTCGTCCAAATTTTCGAATTTGAATTTTTAGTGGAATTATCTGTTTTGGTTCTCCCTGAACCCAAAAATATTTGTAGTGGAATTATTTGTTTTGGTGCTCCCTGAATCAAAAAAAATGGTTTTTTGGTGATGTCTGTCCGTGTGTCTGTGTGTCTGTTAGGATGTGTACAGAGCTGGAGAACATACTAACGATCCGATTTTGATGAAATTTGGTATGTAGGTGTAGTTCTGGAATATATCCAGGCGTTTTCCATAAAACCTTTTGATTTTTAAGGGGTTTTACCCCCCAAAAATGGCCAAAAAACGAGAAAAATCTAAATTTCCCAAAAATGGCTCTAACGATTTTGATAATCTTGTTGGAACGTCTGGGAACAAAACGCCAAAATATCAGCACGACACAACCTCTTTAAATCTCTCACAAAAGGTTGAAGAATGTTCTCTCGGAAATGTACCTGGTTTGTGGTATCAGCATTCCCATTATCATTTTCAGCTAAACAGGACCCACTACATTTCTGTTTAATTAACACGTTCACTGCTAAGGACCAAGTGCCAGGATTCACGCACTCATTATGTTGAGCTTCTACGACATCGTCGTGAAGTTAAAATCAAAGAAAAGAGTGGTTTGATTGTCGATGCAACCGTTTAGGTGGCATGACTTTGATCTGGAAACCGTACGTTTTTGTAAGAACTATGGGTTTTCATAATTCACATAATTTAATTATTTTGAAACTTCCGAATTTTTCCCACCAACTGAGGTAGTTCTACTTGTCAGTTCAAATCCAGATACCATTGGGAATGTCATACGTGGTGCAGGTGTTATACTGAAGAAAAATCAAAATCACTGGCACAGCTTTAGGTCTCCGTTATCCAGCCCCATATAAGCCCAAGCATGTGGGTGAGCAATATATAATGATAAAGTGCATTTTAAATTCCGTACCATCATAAAAATACCATCTCGTGACCATTTTTCACTTTTTGTTACTGTAACTAGTAAGATAATTAATTAATTTGGGTTTGTAGCTTTATCACATCATACATATTTTTATTAACGGGTAGCCAACCCTTAGCCTTTCTCTTCGCATGTATTTTATAATCATTTTTTATGTATCTAATTTTGGTTTAATTTTGTCATTTTATAATTCATTCAGTTTAAAATATACGAAAATCACCTACGCTCCTGTAAATTTATTCAGCTTTCCAAATTAATATTGCAGAAGCTAATTCACACCAGTTAATTACCAACAAGAACCTTTGCACGTCTTCTTATGTTGCTCTAATTTTTCGGTTAATATGCGACTATATTTCTTGTTCCTTCAAGCCGGAGTAAATATAATTTACATTTTCATTGCTTACCTAATTATTCTGTGAGCGCTCAACGAATAGACTTTAAAAATAATGTGCTACACGTTATTGTGATAACTTTGCTCTTTCTTCGCTTTAGTGTCCTAGTATACATTTTATTTCTATTTTGTCCTATTCCTACTTTCGGGGTTAACAAAAATAACCCATGCATGCTTCGCCCGCCAACCTCTTCTCTTCCACCACACTTAATTAAAACCCACAATTTTGCTTTATAATGTATTTTTAATAAATTTCTAGGATCAATTATTGTATCAAAGTCAAGATACTAACTAATATTTAGCGTATAAATTAAACTATTAAGGTTAGGATTTGACAGAAGTTGTTAGCCTATAAATGTCTAAAAGAACACATGATTTAGGACTTCTTCTAAACAAAATGATAACCTAAAAACTATAGATAGAAGTTATTTCATAGCATGAAGGAAGTGTTTATGGAGATACGACGCATCATGCCAGTTAAGCTACGTTGGAATTAAGAGCGCAGTATTGTACCAACACTGATAGTCTGGAATCAGTTGAGATATTGTGTATTAAAACAAATATTTATGGGCGTAAATATTCTTTGGGAAATATTTGCATCTTTCAATATTTTCGCCTCAAACTTTATTCTAGTTTGCCTACAATAAATGCACTTAAAGATGTAATATTTTAATTGTGAGCAAATACCAATAACATAAGGTTAATTATTTGCACTCATTCGTCATAATTTTAAGTTATTCAAAGAATGCAGCACTAAAAACAGTCGGCATTTTAAACTTATCTTATCAGCTGAGCAAAAGAACAATAATAAGCGGTTTTGTCAGCTCACAGCTGTCAACAAAACTGCAGAGAACAGATTGTCGTGGCTGTGATGATCTGTTTCCTGTAAAAAACTTCCGGTCTTTGAGACACGGATTTAATGCCGCCATGCCAAGTAAACTCGCAAAATAAAAAAGAACAGTGATGTACCTAACTAGTAGTACAGTCAAATTAGACCTAAACTGGGGAATAAAAACACAAAGGTCTGATTGTTGGAAGTTGTTTTCTACCCTTTGCTCTAAATGTGGTAAAAAGTCTCCACCGAAATAGCGTCGGGTTTCGGGGTGGAAGGGGGAAAGGTGTAAAAATTGTGTGTGTTCTGAGTTTTTTTGTAAATATCTCGTAAAGCCATCACTTTAGAGCTTAGTTTGTTCTATAACATTTTGGAGTGCGTTAAATTCTCTACAAAAATGGTTCTGTACGTTGTTTTGCTGCGATCAATAGTTTTAGAGCTATGAAAGAGGTAAAGTAAGGTATTTCTGTAGTAGTACAGTTCAGCAGACTGAGTGGTGGTTGAGTGTTTGATGGACCCTTTGCTGTAAATTTTGTAAAAAGTCTCCACCGAAATAGCGTCGGTTTTGGAGGGGTGGGAGCGGTGGAAGGTTTGGAAGGTGTAAAATCTGATTCCTTTCAGAAAATGTGTTTTCAAGGTTTTTTGCAAATATTTCGTAAACCCTTCACTTTAGAGCTTGGTTTGTTCTTTAACTTTTTAAGATACGTTAAATTTTCTACATTATGGTTATATACGTTTTTTTTGCTACTTTAATAGTTTAACATTTGATAAAGTTGAAAGTAAGAGTCAGGATAAAACGGCCTCATCTGTCGAAAAACGGACCAATAATTGTCTTTACCAGGACAATATTTATGCACATATATCACTTTCTGTGAAGTAGTTTTAACCAGTAAATAATATTATTATACTTTTGAACACCCTCCAAATTGGTTCTACCGTGCGACCTTTAATTTTGTCCGTGCCTTTGAATAGTACAATCCGAGATTGCAGCGATTTATTACTGCGAATTGGGAGTTTAGTGAAGGTGACTCGCATTCAAATTTTAATACAAATAAAGTGGAGTTATTTGATCAGTTTTGATATCTAAGAGAAATATTTTTCTTGCGAGAGTTCAGTAGCTTAAAGACCTACACACGCTGTGAAACCGTAAAATGTTTCTAAAAACTTGAATGAAAATAGTAACTCTGTGAAAATCATAACTCTTGGATTTAAAATTAACCTATTTAATCACAAAAGTGGCCATATGTAAATTTAAACGATGTTTATCTCCATTTCTTAATATAATTCTGGCTTAGTTTATTAGAATGTCGCGTGTTTACTCTTTGTACAACTGTTTTAGTGCGTCCATTAATAATGAAACAAATTCGAATAAAGAAATATTTTATCGACATGAATTTACATTAAGGGACGACGACTAGGAGTGCGTTAAATCAAAAGTGGTTAATCTAAAAGGCACTTAGCCGTTATGTGCGATGTCGTCGTTGCCGAGAGCTTTTAGATTTATTACTAATGCCCGCAATACATCAAACTATTTTTTTTATTACATCCTCTATTGCTTCATTGGTTTTGTGTTTGTTTTATTTTTAGTTTTTTATAGTTAACGTGAGCAAATATTTCTAATTCCCTGGTGTTTAACACAGTTCTAAGACAATGTTTAACATGTCAATAAATGTTTCGCCAAAAGGGCTTAGAGTTAAATCGTCGCACACAAAGAACAACTCAATTGATAAAGTATAATGTACTACAAAATACATAAAAATAATAACCTTATCTTCCTAATATAAACAAAGAAAAATATACGTAAAAAACATCTGACTACATCACGACCCGCAGACTTCTGAAGTTTCCATAGTAAGATACTTGTAGACGTTAAATGCTCAACAAACTGGCGGAAACCGTGCTTTTGTCACTGGCATATAGCCATGTATGTAAACCTAAATGGCAGACATAGATAGATTTTATTAGCGAATTTCTATAGGAAAAATGAGCTATTGCAGTGGCCCTTATGGTAAGACACAAGGTCGGAAGTAGCAAATGAGCACCGATCATGGTCCCCAGAACACGTTTTGGGGTGTCATTAAAAATCATATATATATACGGTATCTACTTATATAAAGCTAGAGGGTAACACTGATTCATTGACATTAATTATTAGCCACTTCCCGTAATCGTACCCCCTCGACCTCATACTTGAATTAAAGCTCTCAACGAGGAACTTTTGGGAAAATTACCAGAATTTAACATTTTTTTATTTTGGAAGCAATTTTTGGGCGGGAAAGATTTTTTCGATTTTTTTCAATTTCTTCATTTTCCCACTTTGAGCGCATTTAGTAAGAAAACGGTAAGAGATAGCAAAAAATGTTAAATACAAAAGTTGTAGAAAAGTAAATTTCAAAGAAGAAATTTTCCGTCAGATTCAAGATCAAATCACCCATTTAGCCACTATTCATCTGAGAAGGGAAGTCCGCCCAAAGTCCTTAAAGCTAGACGATTTCACTGATTCACTGACATTAATTATTAGGCACTTCCCGTAATCGTACCCCCCTCGACCTCATACTTGAATTAAAGCTCTCAACGAGAAACTTTTGGGAAAATTACCAGAATTTAACATTTTTTTATTTTGGAAGCACCTTTTGGGCGGGAAAGATTTTTTCAATTTCTTCATTTTTCCACTTTGAGCGCATTTAGTAAGAAACCGGTAAGAGATAGCAAAAAATGTTAAATACAAAAGTTGTAGAAAATTAAATTTCAAAGAAGAGATTTTCCTTCAGATTCAAGATCCAATCATCCCTTTAGCCGCTATTAAACCGAGAAGGAGTTCCGGCAAACAATCCTTCAAATTTCCTATGTTAATCTTATGGAGATAATGTTTAATGAGTTTGAGTCAGCTGCCAAATAAAACAGCTGATTTGTGCTCGGTCACCTATGTACAAACGAACCAATGATTAACGAGATTCTTTAGCTAATTTTCAAACTGCGAGCGAAGCGAAGCAGCCATCTGAGGCCGAAGGCCGAGGCGGGGTTGGGACGCGAAGCGTCCAAGGGCAGAGCCCCTAGTATATGTATATATGTGTTCGCACTCTAGCGACCGCATTTTAAGTCCGATTTGGTTCAAATTTGGTACACATGTTGGTTGTCTCATCATTGTGAACTGAAGATACTCTCAATACGGGGATTGGCGTACGAAACACGCAATGTTTTTTGTGTTGAAGATACTCCCAACATTCGGAATGGCGAGCAAAGCACGCAATGCATTGTGTATTGAATATACTCCCAATACGGGGATTGGCGTACGAAACACGCTATGCTTTGTGTATTGAAAATACTCCCAATAAACGGAATGGCGTGCGAAGCAAGCAATGCATTGTGTATTGAAGATACTCCCAATATGTGGAATGGCGTGTGAACCATTTTTGCAGCTATTCAGCACCGTCGTGAATAGACCTATTTCCCAAATTGTTGGTTGAAACCCTAAAACATAGGCCTATAAACTTAATTTTGGAAATTTGCTCAACTCACGTCAGCGGTTCAGCTACGTGGTCGAATTATTTTCATTTCCTCCGCATATTGTTTAATGTAATTTTAACGTTTTAACCGGAACGTGGTAAAAGGTGACAAAAAGCAGATTTTATCAAATAATTTAAAACTGTCGTAAAAAAAACAGTAGTCTACTAGATAGACATAAGCTTTCGTTGAAATAGTTTAGGTTTTTTTCATTTCCGTACATTTCTTCAGTTTACTATTTGATTCTTTTAACCGGTTTAGCCAACGTAAACCGTAAAAGACACTCAAAACACAACTTATCTATTTCTGTGAAACATTTTTCAGTGTGGGAGTGAATTTGGTATCATCATAAAGTCGTTGAAACGCGTTTGATTATTATGTGTGTGAGAATTAGTGTATTGTTATTATTTTTAAATAATTATAATACCTATAAAATGGAAAAATATTAAACAAATTAATTGTAAAAAGTTTTAGCAAGAGCAAATCAAATTAATCACCAGTCAAGCTGATGCAACGGTAGATTTCTAGCATCTGCTCCAAGCATAACCTTATCTTAAAGCAGATGCTAGATCCCTATATTTTCAGTATAGCATCGATCTGGCTTGCTATGATATTTTCTCCAGACCCACAGCGGTAAAACCTTATCCATGTTAAAATATTTAATAAATTAAACACTAATATGAACTCCTCTACAGCTTTGCCTGAACTCCACTGATCGTAACGTCATTGTTATTAGTTGTGACTCATTTTCTAACCTTCAATAGTTGCAGTAGGCCAGAATAAGACTCAATCTTTGGAGTTTTCACAAACAATTTTTTTCAATCATTACAATACAGATTGTATTATATGAACGTAAAATCGAATAAGTATTGTTTAGCGTAATACACAAACATACAAACTTGCAGTGCGCAATGCATTAACCATTTTTTCTTGCCTTCTCGACCATCTACTTAGTTTACAACTTGACCCTTCGTTGCTTCATTTATTGTTTGTTTTATAATTTTTTACTGTTCTGCTATACAACCTTGAATTATAACCAAATTTGAGAATATGTTTTTAAAAGACTTATTATAGGCCTATATTTTGTCACATAATAACCGCTGTAGTTTCAATCTCAATACGAATAAAACTAAAGAAACATTTTCTAAGTTGTCCTAAATGTCCATGTTTTTTTATTTATTCAGTACATTTTAAGTAGTTTCTCCATAAATTCAGTCCATATATTTATAGAATTTTTACTTACCAGAGCAATTTTAAACACAAACAAGCAGTTGGACAATGTTTACAATATATACAACTAGGGGAAACCTCTGCGTGCTCCGCACGTCAACTCCGTTGGAACCGTCTATACACATAATCATGTTATGTTTTCTTTATAATAAAGGGGTAGGATTAATAATAACCCCAAAGCTAAGATAGTAAATAAATTTAAATGTTCAAATCAAATTATTTCGTATATCTTAATAACAGCAGTTTTGATAAAGGTTAAAAGAACCAGCAAGGCTCAAATCTACACTTTAAAAAAAACCTAACCTAAAAGTTAGAAATACAAATAATTGCGTCAAGGTTTGAAATCAGCTGTTAATGGAAATGTTAGAGCAAACAGCTGCTTTAGCTGTTATTTTATTCCATTGGTTGCTATGGTAATGAATTTAAATACATTCAAGAAATATGTGTTGATTCATCAGACTAGGCCTAACCTAAGAATTTTGCCCGACTAAATGTACAAATATTTAAATAAAAAATGTTTGTATAAAAATGAATTATAGACTATGTTACTCGGTGATAGTGTAGATTTTTATTAGTAAAACTATTTTTTTAATCGGTTCAGTAGTTCCATACCAAAAAAAAATGCACCTCTTTATAATATTAGTATAGATCAGGAACAAACTAAACAATAATAACAAAAAATTCTTTACTGTTCTTATTATATTCAAATTCACTAAAACGTAGAACATTTTATTGTTTTCTGAGAATTTTGTTTGAAATTTATGAGAATCTTAAAAGATATAGTAACTATTTAGTACCGATTTCATAATTTCCCTAATGTCGGACAAAGGCAACAGTTTATTACGTTTCTAATTTAAGTAATTCTATGTTGCTGTCACATAATCCATTTCGTCCACTCCTTTCAATTACCTTTCAAATATTATCGATCCCAAATTAAATTGATTACAACCCGCAACGAGGTATTATCATCGCATGGCGGCATGAGATACAGTTTGATGGTGTAGTAATAAATTTAGAATGACATTCATGTGGTCGAAACATGCAACCTCTGTTATATCACCTTAAATCTTTAATCATTACTTAATCCTCGATACATGTTTACCATGGTGTGGGGGGGTTGGGTATGGTAATAGCTACATAGTTAATTGGCTTTAGGTTATAAAGTATGCCGCAGTAAACGAATTCCTTTTTGGTCTAAAAGAGTAGGCTATTAATTGATTTTAAACATGTTATCGGAGCCATAGTTATTATAAAAGCAGTGCATTTAGACAATAATAGTGATAACGTGAACTGTGTTTATATTGCCGATTGGTTTTGGCATTAGGAATAAGCAAAGAGAAGACTGTCCTGAAATTCCATTCTTTCAGACGAAGCATGGTTTCATCCAATCTAAAGAGTCGTGTTGACACTAAAAACAGCTGATTGCGGTTAGTTAATAACACAAACAAATCTTGGAACAATTCTTACACGATGAACACATTTTAGATTGGTGTGATGCGCCACGTAGAGGAAAATCCAGTTTTTCCAAACAGCACACATATGTTTTCTACCAACTATTTGGGAAAGTGGTATATTCACGAATTTGCTGAATAGCTATCTGCGTGTAAGAAATGTATTAGTAAAACCTTTTTTATTTTTGAAAACCTTCCTTAGAGATCTCCTATGGCCCTAGAGGAAGCTACATACCAAATTTCGTTCCAATCCGTTCATTGGTTTTGGAGAAATCGGGATTTAGTTACTTTGGCTCCCTAAACCCGCTCTAAAATTTCAATTTTTTAAAACCCTTTCTTATTAGCATCTACGGCCCTAGAGGGAGCTACATACCAAATTTAATTTAAATCCGTTCAGTGGTTTTGGAGAAAATGTGATTTAGTAACTTTGCCCCCCCCCCCCTCTAAGATTTCGAATTTTTTTCAACATTTTCTGATCAATACCTACAGCCCTAGAGGAAGCTAAGTACCAAATTTCGTTCCAATCCGTTCAGTAGTTTTTGAGAAATCGTAATTTAGTAACTTTGAACCCCAAACCCTGAGCACCTATGGCCCTAGAGGAAGCTATATACCAAATTTCGTTCCAATCCGTTTAGTAGTTTTTGAGAAATCGTGATCAGTGAGTCAGTGGTTTTGGCTTTTATATAGATGGACACATTTAGATGACTTCGACAATGAATTCACTCATCATTTCTTTGACAAACTAAGCGAGGTAAAGGTTGGGTTAGGTTAGGTTGGTTGCCTGAACCACAAAAAAAAAAAAACACACACAAACAATAACTAAAGTTAATGAAAAAGTTATGTTAACTACACTTTTAGGTTTCATAAATGTAGGATATTATTCTGCACATTTTACAGCTACACGACCTTATAGCTCTATTGGTTCCGCCAAAATCAATCAAAACGTAAAATACCATTAAAGTATCTGGTTCAAATCCACGTGCGGTTCGACGGATCTGCTGATCTGAGGCCGACGGC
>JAGFPH010000398.1:583101-598489 GCA_018207615.1 Philaenus spumarius | reverse complement strand
CTGATTATCAAACACTGAGTTCAGTTAGGTACCTAATAGTTGTGTAATTCTTTGTATTTAGAATGGCAGTGAACTCTCTGTATGGATGATATTTTCTCTTTTTTTACACTTAGTTTTAGCCAAATATCTTGTCAACTGATTATCAAACACTGAGTTCAGTTCGGTACCTAATAGTTGTGTAACTCTTTGTATTTAGAGCGGCAGTGAACTCTCTCTATGGATATTTCCTCTGTTTTTACACTTAGTTTTAGCCAAATATCTTGTCAACTGGTTATCAAACACAGAGTTTAGTTAGGTACCTAATAGTTGTGTAACTCTTTATATTTAGAGTGGCAGTGGACTCTCTGTATGGATGATATTTTCTCTGTTTTTACACTTAGTTTTTTTGCACCAATTTTACTTTCTCACTATACTATAGCATAGAGAAAGTATAGTGATCGCAAAAAAAAATCGATGTTGAGATTTTTGTGGAAATATCCGTTTTGGGACCCTCTGAGTCCAAAAAAGTGGTTTTTACAAAATGTCTGTCTGTATGTATGTATGTCTGTACTTATGTCTGTATGTATGTATGTCTGTATGTATACAAAGCTAGAGCGAAAACTATTCGATCGATTTCAAACAAATTTGCACCGGACATGTCAAGTAGGCCTGTATAGATGCACGAAAAATGGTTTTGAAAATTTTTAAAAAACAACCCCCTATTTCGCAAAAAAAACCCCAAAAAAATAGTTTTTATTTTTTATAAAAAAACCGCTCTAATGATTTTGATAAAATTTTGCTTATTTGTATCCTTTAATGTACCCTACCATATTCAAAAAACAGCATCTTTCTAAAAATTCTCGTTTAGATAATAATAACTGATTTTTGGGGGTTTTTTGGCGAAATGGCGAAAACTATTCGATCGACTTCAATCAAATTTGCACCAGACATGTCAAGTAGACCTATATAGATGCACGAAAAACAGTTTTGAAAAATTTTGAAAAACAACCCCCTTTTTTGCAAAAACCCCCAAAATCAGTTATTATTTTTTTATAAAAAAACCGCTCTAACGATTTTGATAAAATTTGGCTTATTTGTAGCCCTTAATGTGCCCTACCATATGCAAAAAACCGCATCGTTCTAAAAATTCTCGTTTAGCTAATAATAATAATAATAATAATAACTGATTTTTGGGGATTTTTGGCCATAAAGAGGGTTGTTTTTCAAAAATTTTCAAAACCTTTTTTCGTGCATCTATAAAGACCTAATTGACGTGTTTGGTGCAAATTTGTTCGAAATCGATCGAATAGTTTTCTCTCTAGATAATAATAATAATATTTATTAGTTAATCTCCAACTTTAATAAAAAATCACCTCTCCTACCCCACCCTACAAGTCACAGTGAATCTGTTTAATAATTTAAATATGTTTGTGAGAAAGTATGTGCCAGTTCCTGGTACTGTTTATTGATTGCAAAGTAACAAAATTCAAGTTGGTTTTCACATAATTTATTATAAGTATACAAATTCTAAGAGGAAAAGAGTGGGAAAGAGCAAATTGGAAGCTTGATGGATAAACATTTAGTAAACATGTGATATTAATTAGAAGCTAACAATTCAACTATTAAACGGTAGAATAATTTAACAAACAAATAAAGACAAGTGATAATTCAATTTCAAAGAAATGGAAACAACGCTAATGGATAATTTTGTTATTCGTTAATATTTTCCCGTGCAGGGAAGACAAAGGGTGTAACGTGCTGTCGCTTGCCAGCCGTATAAAAACAAAATTTATTAATAAAAAATAAAAAAAATAAATAAATAAAATTTTGACAAGTTTTTTCTAAGTTAATTTAATAAAAAAAATAATCTTTTGCTGCGTAACAATTACTTGTAATATCATACTTTCAATTTGTATACTTTACTTTATTAATAAAATTACCAATTCAAAAACTATAAAATACTATTCCCTTAACCACAACAAAAACAATCAAACATAACCCCAAAATTGAAAATAGGTTATGTTGTAGTCAGATCTGTGTTTGTCACAGTTGACTACCAAATCTCTGTTACGCATATTGGTATATACATCTGTGCGCACAGCTGATAACTACGGGGCAACTCGTCTTAGAAGCACGGAATCTGTGTTCTTCTCACAGAGACCTTGCTGCCAAAATCTGTTACTGCGGTTTCAACTGAACGCCATTTTGTATTTCTTAAACTTACACTGACTCTATATTTTATAACCAAGGTTTAATTTACCATGAAATACTTCTAGGAAGGAAAGGATTCAAATTAAGAAAACATAATAGTTGGCATTAAGTTTTTAATGCCACATTTTAGATTTTAAACATACAAAATTATTAAACAAAAAGATTGGCAATTCATGGTTGATCTCAAATACCTTCAAACACTCACGCATTCATTCCAGTTATTCACTTACTAAATTTAGACATACAACAAATTGAAATATTAAAATTTTGAAATGCAGACTTAATTAGTTTTATATTTATTACTTACGTACGTTTTGATTTATAGTGCACTTTGATAAAGAAACTTACAATATTTTAAATGATTTTAAATTGAATTTATACCCCTAATTAAAACTTTCCCTTTAAGATGTTTGTTCGTAGCACTTTAGCCTCGTCAAAATAAATTCGTTTATAACAGAAATGTCGTTTCACGCGGCACCTATTTGCAAACGTTCGCCATTAGTTGACTTTCAAGCCGACGCACACTAACGAAATTTACAAAGTTAATTTTCTCAGCTTTGCAACGTACAATTTACGCTATTTGATATTATTTATTCATAACACTGTCTCTACTGACTGTTATACATACTTGTACGGTATTAAAACTATAAATACCGCAAAAACTTAAGTTTGTGAAATCATTTCACCACCAGACAAACAACAGGTTTATACTGTATAGGATCTCAGCAACAAGTGAAGTAGAAGGAAGCGTCTATCTTTGTCTCCACCTCCTTTTTCCAGGGGGCCGTAAATATGTCTCCCTGAACGAAGTAACTCATACTACCAACATCACAAATCAAATTTCTGTTCTTGCTATTACAAGTGTCCTTTCAAATGTTTATCGACTGTAGGCTAGAAACCGAGTGTCCCAAGTTTTCTTCAATGTATTTTGACACTATATGATGTTTTTTATTTTAGACATATGTGAGGGGGAAAGCAAAAAGGGACCTCATCGCGGCAAACTAAAAATTTCAGTACAAGCAGTTTCATCGAATGAGGTCAAAAATATTGATTTTCGACTGTTTGCGGTTTAATATGCTTCATTTGGTCCTTTACCAGTTGTAATCGATTACAAAACTTTTGTAAACGGATAAAACACTAAAAAAAAATAATTAACATAGCTTGGGAAAAGGGACCTCTTCGCGCTTATGGGAAAATAACATGGGCCGCGAACAGGTCCCTTTTCTCAAACACATCAGATAGCAAGGCAATACTTTAAAAACTACTCTCTGATGAATTCTAGCAGCAACGAAGTGAACTATTACGAGTTTATTGTAAAATGAGAACATTGTCTGGTTATAAAAATCCCTGTCCCGACTTCAGTTGTAGGTTTAAACCTTTTCTTTGCAGGTTTTAAAACCACCTACTCTTAGTAGTTGTACTAACACACTTAAACTATGCATTTAAACCTAAGATTTTTGTAAAATTAACTATTGATAACTATTATTAATTATTACATTAATTAATTTTTGATAAGTTAATGTACTGTCCAAACAATAACCGTATTTTCATGAAACCCAAAACATCGATGAAACTGGCAGCAGTAACTCTGACGACCCTCAACCTGTCCCAGGATCTTCGACGAAGCGTCGAAAACGTTCCACTTAAATAATGAAGATGGATGTTCATGAGAGACTTTCTTATATCATTTTTTAGAGGACGTTTTAAGCTAATTTGTATACAAATTTCATTTCTTAAATGTTATAAATAAAGTTTTTGTGTTACTTTGAATATTTCGATTGCGTTTTTCTCAAAATGCCCATTTTCACTGTATAAAATTAAAAAATCCGTAACTTAAACAAAAAAAAATCATAGAGATATGATTTTTGCACTAAATTGTTTGTTATTCAAAGCTTAATTCAATATTATCAAAAACTAAAAACCGGAAATTGCCGCGATGAGGTCCCTTTTTACTTTCCGCCTCACATATGCTAATTGTATGCAAGTTTTTTGTTTTAAAATTAAAAATATATTTTAAGTCAAATTTTGTTTTATATTATTCAAAACGTCTGCATTCTCCCCTTTGAATTTCTATGTTTATTATTTATTTATAAAATACAATGTTTTAAATTAGGCTAATTCATCCAAAATTTACAAAGTTACTCCCTTTACGTTATACCCCTGTTTACTTAATTAAAATCCCTGAAACTCACATATATTACAAGGGATATTAGCTCATACAGCCGTGAATGTTATCAAAATTAATTAATTTAATTGTCAATGCGTTTTGTATGGAAAAATCATGAGTGTAGAAAAATTTAAACCCATAATGTACAAAAATATATATTTTTATATTTATTGCCATAGCAACCAACTGCATAAAATAGCAGGTAAACTAGCTTACGAGTGGTGTTTATTCGGATAACCTGCTTAGCAACACCATTTTAGGTTAAGCCTAGTTTATTTTATTTGTCTTTACGGCACATTTACACATAGGTTTTTGTTTCTGCACATCTATGAGACAATAGCTTTCGAATGGTATAAGTTTCATTCATCTTCTACTATAGGCCAGTCGGTAAAGGTCAATTTAGACCAAAAGTACCAGTAATTTGCAATACGGCTGAATTTTTTTTTATAAGTACATTAAAGTTTGTAGATTAACATAAAAAAAAGTTTACCAGTCTATCGATTTCTCAAAGTCGAAAAAAAAATCGATTATCATTTTTTTTTCGATTATCCTTAATATTTCGAGCTGGGATGAAGATAGAGGAAAATAAAAAATACCCACCGTGTAGGGGAGGTATTTTTCAACAAAAAAGGTCATATGTATTTATTTCGTCCGAGCAATGGTTTGTCTGGAAAAAATTTGATAATGCATGTATGTATTTTGCGGCAGAGGAAATCACTAAAAGGGGACATCTTATTCATATATGAAGCGTTGGCTCATTCTAAATTGGCCGAATTTTAATATATCGAATTGAAACTTGACATAGGAGTTAAAATATATATTTTAAACATGTATGCTGAGTCTCAGCTTGTTATCTTTAAAATTACCCGATCTAGAGCCACTTGACTTATTAATGGGTTTCTCGATTTTAGGAGTACCGGACTCACCAATTCATTTTAAACAGCTCCAGTTTAGAAAATTTTCAAAATATAAACCTGAAAGTTTTTTTACAAGTTAAATATATAGATTCAAACAAAATCAAGGAGTATAAACCTTTTTTATTATTTACTTTTCAAAGCACAAAACTTAAAAAAGTATAATTTTAGACCTTTTTAAATTTTTCATCAAAACGCTTGAGTTAATCAGCTGCAGATTAGTCAATTTTTTAAATATAGTTTTTAAAATAAGTGTAGCAAAAAACAATTGTGTTTTTAACTTCTGTACCAATTTTTAAATCGATATGTTCAAAAATGTCGAAAATGGAGTCGTTGAATCCAAAAGTGTTATAGTTAAAACGAGATCGGTAAAACAGAAGACCATTTTCAAGCGCCTTGTTTTTAAAAATAACATTAAAAAAATCGTTCATACTTACTAAGAATATTTATACTGGTGTACTCAACTTGTAAAACAAATTTGATGTTGATATTCCAAAAATTGACGAAACTGGAATAGATTGAAATTAGTTTGTGAGTCCAGTACTCCTAAAATCGATAATCGAAATCGACTCCTAGATCGGGTCATTTTCAAGATAACAAGCTGAGACTCAGCATAAATGTTTAAAATATATATTTTAACTCCTATGTCAAGTTTCAATTCGATATATTAAAATTCGGCCAATTTAGAATGAGCCAACGCTTCATTTATGAATAAGATGTCCCCTTTTAGTGATTTCCCCTGCTGCAAAATACATACCTGCATTATCAAATTTTTTCTAGACAAACCATTGCTCGGACGAAATAAATACATATGACCTTTTTTGTTGAAAAATACCTCCCCTACCCGGTGGTATTTTTTATTTTCCTCTATCTTCATCCCAGCTCGAAATATTAAGGATAATCGAAAAAAAAATGATAATCGATTTTTTTTTTGACTTTGGGAAATTGATAGACTGGTAAACTTTTTTTTATGTTAATCTACATACTTTAATGTACTTATAAAAAAAATTCAGCCGTATTGCAAATTACTGGTAGTTGTAACCTATACCGACTGGGCTACTACAGATTTCAATGTTCACGTATTAATATAATGATAACAGCTTTGGAAATGGAGGTATTTAACAAATACAAATATTCACAGAATTTCATATAGCGAATAATATTTTATGTGTTTGTAACAAGTAGCTGAGTTTTTTATTCAAACAAATTTATTAGAAATATTCTAAATTTAAATTAATATTTTTCCATAAAATAATTGTTACGGTTTTTTCCAGGTGTCAGGAGATGAAGATTTATTTGACTATTCGTTTAAAGTTGTTACTTTGAATTGTAAGGTCTGGCGCGATTCAATTTTTAGTAACAAAGGCTGTGAGGTAAGTAAAATATCATTAGTTACTTTCATTATTTTGTACACATCTACTATTCCGGCCTTAGTAGTATGTAGTGTATGTATATGTGTAAAGGAGTTTTTGCACAATTTCTAGGCAAAACAGTTTGAATATGCGAAAACTAATTTTGTAATTATACAAAAAGACTATTTGTACCTTTAAATAAATAAATTTAAAATTGTGTATACTTAATATATATATATATATATATATATATAATCCAAATACCACTGACTCACTCATCACAAAATCTTAAAAACCACCAAACGGATTTGAATGAAATTTGGTATATAGCTTCCTCTATGTGCACGCTAAGAAAGGCTTTAAAAGAATTTGAAATTTTAGGGAGTTTGGGGGGTCAAAAGTACTAAAAATCCCCATAATAAATACATAGTATAATATATTTATTGATTTATATTTTTGTTTTTGTTAATATACATTTAACTTTGATTTGTATATCCGTGCAAAGCCGGATCGGGCCAGCTAGTATATATATAAAATTCAAATACCACTGACTCACTCATCACGAAATCTCAAAAACTACTGAACGGATTGGAATGAAATTTGTTATATAACTTCCTCTAGGGCCTTAACTGCACGCTAAGAAAGGTTTTCAAACATTTGAAATTTTAGAGGGGTTTGGGGGGGGGGGCAAAGTTACTAAAAATCCCTATAAGAAGTACGTAGTATAATATATTTATTGAAATATTTTTTTGTTAATATATATTTAACTTTGATTTGTCTATCTGTGTAAAGTCGTATCGGGCCAGCTAGTATATACAGGGTGACTATTTTAAGTGTGCCACCATTGGTATATCAGAAGCGGCAAGATTTACAAGAAACTTTAAATGGGGGACTTCACCTACTTTTTAGTGGCCATTAAAAATTTTAATTTGAAATTTCGAAAATATGCCTCCATTTTCCAATATGGCAGACAACTTTCGAATTTCTTATGGAAACCCCTATTTTTTATGACCGATTTTGGTTTTACATGCAATTATAAGATGTTTTTATCCCTAGTGTTTTTTTTGATAAATTTAACCGTTTTCAGAAACTCTTATTTCAATAATTTATTATAGATTCTTATTTTCTATTTGCAAACAGTTGAATTTAACTCAAAGTGCAATACTTTTTACAATAATGTTGAAAAGCTGTTGCAATTTCACAAATACTTTATTTCAAACAAAAAACGTACTTAAATTACTGTTAAAAAATTGCTAACGCAACAACTGTGTATTGTTTAAGATGTATGTATGTGCGTACGCATGTATTTATGAAGATGGAGGACACTTTGAAAACCTGCTTTAAGTCATAATTAATTAAGTCATCTTGGCCGCCTTTTTGTGTCCCAAAACATTTTGTTGCTATGATACAAAGAAGTTTCTTACAATACTATGCACACTTTACGATGTAGGAGAAGAAATCTGTAAAAATAGTACAGTTGTCATGTAAGCTATTTAGGAACTTTTAACAGAATTTAATTAGGTCTACGTTTTTTGTTTAAAATAAAGTGAAATCATAACAGCTTTTTAACATTCAATTGTAAAAAATATTGCACTTTGAGTTAAATTTTATTGTTTGCAAATGGAAAATAAGAATCTTTAAGAAATTGTTGAAATAAGAGTTTTTGAAACTTTCAGCGCTCCTAGCGGTTAAACGGTTAAGTTTATCAAAAAAACACCAAGAATAAAAAGTCTTAAAATTGCATGTAAAACCCACATCCGTCATAACCAATAGGGGTTTCCCTAAGAAATTCTAAAGTTGGCCGCCATATTGGAAAATGGCGGCATATTTTCAAAATTACAATTTCATATTTTTAATGGCCACTAAAAAGTAGGTGAAGTCCCCCATTTAAAGTTTCCTGTAAATCTTGTCGCTTCTGATATACCAATGGTGGCACACTTAAAATAGTCACCCTGTATATTAAACGGTTAAACCAGCGTATGCAGCGTATATAAAATCCAAATACCACCGACTGACTCACTCATCACGAAATCTTAAAAACCAGCGAAAGGATTAGAATGAAATTTGGTATGTAGGTTCTTCTAGGGCCGTAAGTGCTCGCTAACAAAGGTTTTCAAAAAATTTGAAATTTTAGGTGCTTTGGGGTGTCAAAATTACTAAAAATCCCCATAATAAATACATAGTATAATATATTTATTGATATATTTTTTTGTTGTTAATATACATCTAACTTTGATTTGTATATCCGTGCAAAGCCGGATCGGACCAGCTAGTATTGTATACAGGGTGGGTTAATATTTTGTATAAAAGGAAAATTTGAAGGTAGATGCATGTTCAAAAAATAAAAATGAACGGAAAAACTTGATTGCATTTTAGCACAAATAAAATGTGTTATAACATTGTGTTATTTTAGTTAAAAACCCAGCACGTTGTACATTCATACGTATTAAAACACATTACAGTACCTAGTATATTCTGCATGTAAACACTTGCTGTATTTCAAAAGAAGTTTTGTTTTATCTCATGTTGTATGATATACAGACGCAACCACACATAATTTTTATTGCCTTAATTATTTTTAATGCCTAAGGTTATTATTCATTGTTTTAGGTTATGCATGACTCCACCAGCACATTACTTCATTGCCAATGTACCCACTTGTCGACCTTTGGCGGAGCTGAAATAGTGGCTCCACATTTAATAAACCCTATAACTGATCTTAAACTTTTTCTCACACTCAAAGACAATCCTACTGTTTTCATAGTTATATCTACTGTCTTAATTTTATATATTTTGCTATTGATTTGGGCACAGTATAAGGATAGTGAAGCACGTAAGCAGGTTTGTTATAATTAATTTGTAGTTTAATTATTTTATATAACATGCAAGAAAACCAGATATTTGATGGCCAGCTTGTGTAAATTAAGTAAGGTTAGTTATTATTTTTTATCTTATACAATACCTGCTTTTTTGTCTTATAGCCAATCCTAAAATCACTTACCGGAGAGGCCTGATACTCCGATAAGGCCTCTTGTCAACTTCACAACAGCTCCCACATACAATCTATCTAAATATTTAGACACAATACTAAGGAAAAAATTAGTTTTCATAAGCAAACATTGCATAACAAACAGTTCGGGACTTATTGACAAGTTAAAATCAATAACAGATATAAACTAGCTCTTTTGACATAGTTAACCTATACACCCGTATCCCAATTAATGAAACCATTAACATCGTTCACAAAAACCTGAATAAAAACTCCAAACTCTCATCCCAAGCTATAAATGACTGAATTAATTTAATAACTGTTCTCGGATAAAACTATTTTGAGTTCAATAATGACTATTTATCGCAGAACGATTGTCTAGCCATGGGTTCCCCGCTCTCAGGTATACTCTCGGAAATATTCTTGCATCACATAGAAAATAAATATCTTTGGTCCGACCTTAACCATTACAAAAAGAAAATCATTTTCTATTATAGATATGTGGATGACACCATCTTATTATATGACGGTAATGAAAAGCCGCTACAACTCATGAAGAACTACCTCAACAACATTCACCCCAACCTAAAATTCACCCTAGAAATAGAACACGACAGTAAACTAAACTTTCTCAATTTAACTTTATTAAACAGCAACCACCAACTTAACTTTAATATATAAAGAAAACCAACAACTACAGACCAAACAATTCACGCTACATCCCACCATCCATATTCCCAAAAATATCAGCATACAATAGCTTCGTCCACCGCCTTCTTTCCATTCCTCTGACACAATCCGACTACGATCATGAGGTGAATGTTATATTACATATAGATCTGTCCAACGGATGCGATACCTCCATGATTGACAGTCTCGTAACAAAACATAAAAAGAATATAACAACTAAAAACCAAAGGAAAAACAGTCTTACATCTTTGTAAAATATGGCACCCTGCTTAACAACACCTTAAGTAATGAGGTGTCGAAAAATGATGTCATCACCACTTTCAAAACGTCCAACAAACTTGAGTCGATATTGAAAAGACCTAGTAACAAAAAGCTCGACTCAACACAACAAACGGGAATCTACAAACTACCTTGTAATGGCTGCCCGAGTTATTTATTACATAGGTCAAACAGGATGTCCTTTTATAAACGGTTTAAGGAACACTTACCAAAAAGAAGCCATGGGACTGTAGTTCCTAATTTCGCGGAACATCTAATAAATAACGTCCATGGTTATACAGATTTTACCAAAACATGGACATACTACACGTATGTAAGAAAGGCCGCTATATGAACTATGGGAAGAGTTTGTTTATTTATAAAGCGGCAAAAACAGAAAATAAACAGATTCTATACTAGTTTAGAACATAGAAATCATTTTAAAATGTGTGTCGGAATGAGTCTGACAGTGGAGCGCAACGGAAAATTAGCGATGTCGGACTGAGTTCGCCTATAGTGCGCAAAAGGAAGTTGACTATAAGTTATAATTTATAAATAGTTATATGGGACACTAGCTATGCAATATGTTTGTCCAAAAGCAATAGTAATAAATGAAATGATAGATGCTAGCATTGTTAAACTTGGGGTTGCGTTGTAGTGTTACAAATTTGTTATCCGGTTTTGATGTGGGTATGGTGCTATTTCTCTTTTGAACCATTTTTCTGAGTATTTTGTCTACTTCTGTCGGTCTCTATATCTATTTTGGTGGGCAATAGGTGTTATTGTTTTTAATTCCTCTTTGTAGTCGGACTCATCTATTGGAACTGATATTAGTCTGTTTATAATACGGTTGTAGGCCGCCATTTTGTGTGTAATTGGGTGGTTGGATGTCATATGAATGGTTTGATCTTTGTTTGTGGGTTTTCTGAAGATTTTGATTTTATGTTTCCCAGCTTGTTAGCGAATTTCCATAGGAAAAATGAGGTATTGCAGTGGCCCTTATGGTAAGACCCAAGGTTGGGAGTAGCAAATGAGAATCAATCATGGTCCCCAGAACACGTTTTGGGGTGTCATTAAAAATCATATATATATATATATATATGTATATTTAGATCAGTATAGCTAAAAAATCATATAAATATATATATGTATAGGTACCACGTCTATCCAGAAGAGCGCGTTATCACTTCCCCTAGAATTACTAAGGTATATATTGTTTTGGTGGAAGCATATAGTACATTATCATTGTGGCCAGCGACCGGGAAAATCGGGAATTATGCGTGAATTTTTAACTCCGGGAAAAAACCTGGAATTATGCTTGAATTTTGTGTTGCTGCCGGGAGAAACAAAAAATATTTCCATGTGGTATTTTAAAGATGGGGTAAAACAACGCAAATGTTTCTAATTTTACAATTCATGTCTTCAAATGCCTTACGCCGCGCCGGAAGTAGACGTTAAACTCTACGTGTGCATCCGAACAAAGAACATCGTGTCGTCTATGATTGAACCAAGCTAGGGATGAGCATCGATAGTTAAAACATCGATATTTACCATCGATCTTAAAATCGGCAGGAACCATCGATGTGACAATAATATCGACCTGAAAACATCGATGTATTTAAACGGTAAACATCGATGTATATTTAAAAAAGTTATCGTTTCAGAAAACCTAATAACCTTATTTTAGTTAATTTGCTCCTTAGTTTTGAGTTATGACATACATACGCCTTACCGAATAACAATATCTATATACTTTGTAAATTTTTGAAAAAGAGAGTTAGTTGCGTGTTAAAATTTGTCATTAAATAAATATCTATTATTTATTTATAAAATTGTTAAAAATAAAATGTATTTGAATTTAGTTTGCTAAAACTTTACTTCGGCCTAAGACAATAATTCCTAAGGTGAAAGAAACAATAAGTAACAGAGTTAACTAATTGGTACAAAACGTAAATATTGAATTTATATAGGCCTATGATGTTGACTTCTTATTGAAAGCAATATTCTGTCAATACTTACTTAATTAATGTCGAACTCAGTATGTCAATTCATGATTAATTTATCAAAATAAATGCACAAAAAATACTGTAAATATTTAAAAACGTTGATGTCGGGAGAATCATCGATGTAAAAAACATCAATGCTAAACCAAAAACCAAGCCCAGTTCGTTAGTTGTCCAAAACTACTAGCATCTACGGCAGCTTTGAGATCTTGCGATCTTGCTAAAAAGCTGACCCACTACTGAAAAGGCAAGAAAGCTCAGTTAATAGCTGTTTTGTAATTCAATGTTTATAGGCCTATGCACTGTAAATATTTACCGTACTACTTTCGATATTTGTATTGGTGCGAATAGGTTGCAATTCAGCTCTAATTGTTAGAAGTCGGTAAACAAAACCTCTCTGCTATCCTTGCTTGGTATTCTTTTTGACGGTGTTAACTAATAATTGTTATTCTATTCTACCTCGCTCGTTGAAATAACACACGTGGTTTTAAAGGACTACAACACAGTAAATGCGATGCAAAGCCAATCGGGCTCCTTTTCTCGACTCCCCCTCCAGAACTCACTCACAGTCACAGCTCACAGTGGCCATCCATAAAATTATAAGGTTTTATGAAGATATCTAAAGAATAAACGTATAAAAACATGGTTAAAATACAAAAACTTGGACGATTTGTGAGCTTACCGTTAGAGATACGGGAAAAAATCAAGAAACCAATTTTGTAGAACATCAAATTTGCTACCTGCAAAATGCTATTAGTTTTTCAATTCGACTTACCGTTAAGCCACAAACTGGCTTTGGAAAAAAAACTTACACAGAGAAACGGTGCGGCCGCCATTTTTATTTTATTTAAGGGGTTAAAAATTAAAAATGGAAAAAACCGTATACATGCAGAGCTTGGCCTATGAATAAGGAACATTCATGCAAAAAATCATGACAATCGGTCAAGGCTTTTGGCCGTAATCGTGAGACAGACAGACACACAGACGAAATGCCAAACGGTAGAACTAAAATGGAGACCTCGCTTCGCTAGGTCAATAAGATAATACTAAAGGTAATAATAAAGCCTACATTGAAGTGAATACCATTATTTGACCTGTTATAAACGGTACAAATCAGGATTTATAATGTTTTTGTTTAAAAGTGATGTCTAATAAATGGCTTGACACTTTGGCGGGCTGATTAATTAAACGGTTGGCTTGGAAATTAAATTTGGCTTCCCCATCTAATTTGAATTTAAATATGCCTATAAAGTTATATTTAGTTATACATATACATGTAGGGGGCCTACAGACTCTGCAGTAATTAATTACTAAGCCGATTCCGTTGACCGTTATGTTTTTTGTTTTATGTCAAATCAAACCTACTCAGAAACAGTTTTTATTGTTTTACAAATTTAATATAGGTCGAACTTGTATCCTTCCTTGCTGTTCTGTACAAAACTATAAATAAATAAACACAACATACAATAGGCAACAACGAAAATTGCCCACAACGTTCCTATTCGTTTGAATCGTTTCTACAAATTCTTTCTTAAGGGAGTAGGCTACAACAGCGTTCAAGGTTACAGAATCTGGCATCAGTTTGGGGTTCTTATTGCGCGTTTACAGTTTAGTTTTAGTTGATAGCATTGGCCTTATCTTATGGAGGCTTACCGTGCTACATCGGCTCCTATTTACAACCACATTGAATTATGAATATCCTTATCTCAGTGTTTAATTCAAGATCCGAACTTCTTCATTTTAGTAACGTACCTCATGTTTAAGTAACCAATGCTTGCCCATGCTATCAACTAAGGTTATATTAACTCACGCAGCAGTGTTTGTTAGCGCCTGTCAATCGCGATCGCTAAAGTTGTTTACCAATTAAAATAGAATCATTTTGTTGTTGCTATGGTGAACAGTCCTGCAAACTCACTGACAGTTGGATTGTGCTTTGTGGTAGCAAAATGGAACCAGTTTGTATTCTCTATTTTGCGTATTAGACTGTAAAAATACGCTAAAAATCTATTTAAATTTAACGCATTAAAAGTGGATCATCCTGCCTAACGACTTTCATCACTTTAAAATTTTTTCCTGGCTTCTCTAAGACAACATGAGCCATGCTATTGGTGTACCACCAATGCTTTAATACTTGAATTGTGTTTTTACTTACACCTTGTTTATGTAAGATTTCAAAAGTTTCTTCTGCCAAACGGAATTAAACTCCTTAACAAAATTAAACAGAGTTATACAGTGTGTCTTTTTTAAATAGGCCACCATTGGTATCTTGTAAATTATAAATCTGACATCAAACTTTAAAAGCGGCATCTTTTCGGGAAGTTATTTTAAGAATTTTTTGTTCTTCATGTTTTTTTTATACGGCTATAACCGTTCAAAAGTTAGAGGGGTATCAAGTTTTAAAAACACCCTAACTAAGCGGAAGATATTTTTGTATGGAAAGTTTTGAACTAATGAAAACGCTCTTAACACTAATAAAACATTGTTTAGACTTAAGACAAATATGCTAACTTTTAAAAATCTACAAATACAGGTTTGTTATTTTTTTAAACTCATAATACAGAGGTGAACTAACTGACAAACCTACAAATTTGTCACACATAAGAAGTTAAGTTGGTAACAGATGTTCAATATCAGCTGATCCAGAATCCAAAATTCAGTAAAATCCAAAATCATCATAAAGTATAGGGTGTTTCATAAAAAATTCGATAGTTGGCCCCCATTTTCCAATATAAAAATATTATTTATTTTATTCCAAGCCTCTGGATTATTCTAAATATATTTATGGTATTTACCTTTTTTTGGTCTGTTTAAATAATCCTATTTGA
>JAGFPH010000398.1:562615-583001 GCA_018207615.1 Philaenus spumarius | reverse complement strand
TCAAATAGGATTATTTAAACAGACCAAAAAAAGGTAAATACCATAAAAATATAAAAATATTGAAAACTGTACTTTAAAATGAGAACTTCTAGCCTAATAAACAGAGGGCTTTCGTTAAACCACAATTTGCATTAATTCCTCTGTATTATAATTTTAAAAAATGGACAAAAACCATATTTGTTTTTTTAAGTTATTTTTTAACCTTTTCACTGCGTAAATCGACTACAGTCGATTTGAGATTTTTACCGTTCACTGCGTAGATCGACTTCAGTCCACAACGTTATAAAAACTTTTCCTTTGGCTGCGTAAGTCGATTATAGTCCCAACTGAACAGAAATAATGTTATTTAGCCTCAAGTAGGTGCTGCTCCCTGTTTCTAAGCCAGTGAAACTTTGTAGTATCACGTGTTTTTGTGGACATATTTGACGTTTCAACCGGGTGTTTAGTGAAGGTTATATTGTGGTTGTAATGATTTCCATTGCTTTTATGTGTGTGTTTATGATAATATTTAATTATATTTTTAGTATATATTGCACGTGGATATTTGTTTTACATAATTAAAGTTCTGAAGTGATTTAGTGTTGGCTTAAGAGGCCTATTTTCTTATAATGTAAGTACTGTATTGGTGATTAATTCTAACCTACTTTATAATGAATGAATATTTAAAATAAAATAAATACTCTTTTTAAACATTTTAAAGTATTCACAATAACAAAATTATTATTACAATATTCCATTATAGAAACAAAATTTATTGACATTATTTCAACTTCAAGAAAGTGTAATTTCTGTGTTATCTAGGCTAGAATTATATGTTACTGTATCTTTGCTACTTATTACACAATTAATTATTAATTTATGCTTATAAATGTTATCTTATACATGTTTTAATATTAAACTGTTGTAGATTTAATATTTTCATTGTTTTTTTATAGTAAATATTATTTAATGTGAGTACTTAAAAATATTTAACAATTTATTAAATTTCCATGTTTTTAGAGCTTAAATCATGTTTTTCACACATAACAAATTTTTTTTTAATGAAAATAGTAGTATATATTAATGCAAGAAATAGTAATAAAGAGATATTTAAGTAAAATAAACCTTAATTAAAAAATTTCAAATTTCACTCATAATTGCAAAATATAGGGAGCTGCTTGGATTTTAATACGCAGCGAAAGGGTTAAAGAATGCTTTATTAGTGTTAAGAGTGTTTCATTGGTTTAAAACGTTTCCATAAAAAAATATCTATACCTCAGTTACAGCGTTTTAAAAAAAGTTTATACCCCTTTAACTTTTAAACGGCTAGTCGTATCAAAAGACACAAAGGACAAAAAAGTCTTAAAATAACTTGTAGTATCCAAAATCATCATAAAATGCAGGGTGCTCCATAAGAAATTCGAAATTTGAGCACCATATTGGAAAATGGCGGCCATTTACAATTATTTTAACTCCACATTTATAATATCTCAAAAAACTATTTTATTTACAAAAGTATTTTTTTTTCCATTTGTAACGCAATTTTTTGTATGTGGTGAAGTAGAAAATTCAACTACACTGAAATGTTTTCTGAACAGTAAAATGTATAATAGTTTATACTTTACTTAAATGGATTTGATTCTATAAATATTTAAATGACAATGTACACGAGTAGTAAAAAGTGTCTGCCATCAACTGCCAGATGGATTGTTAAATTCACTAATATGAAAACCAATGAAAGTGGATCACGTGACGAACAATTTTTTTACATTCCATCTGTATGAAGAAGAAACATGTTGTTGGCATTAGATTCCAGGAAAAACTTCCCGCCTCCCGGTGTTAGGTTTATTCGCCGATTCCAAGTATTATTATTCTAATACGCTTACAAGACAAGTAATCTACGACTCTTGTAATCTACGACAAGCAGGCTCACAGTTGTCATATATACATTGAACAGTGATGCCAAATCGTGGAAGCGGGTAATGCGGGAGCTTAAATTTGAGTATTCACGGCGTGTATATTGAAACTAGACTGCAGCGAATCTAGCAGCAAGAGTCAGAACTGCACAATGAATATCACAGTATAAAAGATGTCCACGTTGCTCAGTTATTTAATTTGTTTCATTCTAATGGAATGGAATAGAAATATACCGAAGCAATAGGGGTTTAGTTTTTAGTACGTCTAACAGCTAGGATTTTTTTGTGTGATATCAGACCATATTAGTCGGAATTAACATAGGGTGTCATTATCACTGGACGTGGTAATATATGAACGCAAAGTAATACATTTACGTCGCAATGTTGGTAGCATATATATATATGTATATATGTGTTCACACTCTAGCGGCCGCATTTTAATTCCGATATGGTTCAAATTTGGTATACATGTTGGTTGTCTACATCGCTCGGACGAGTTTGTTAGCCAAAAAATCCAACAATCGGAAGCACGTTTTTTGACCAGAAGTAGCTATTTTTTTAGATTTTTCCTACAAGAATGAATTTGTTTTTGATTTTTTTCCTACAAATATAAATGTAGGATGTTATTTTGCACATTTTGTTTTTTACGCGACCTTATAGCTCGCTTGGTTCCCCCAAAATCGATCAAAACGTAAAATACCGGTTCAAAGCCATGTGGTGGATTCTATTACGGGGTGTGCGTGCAAAGCATGCAATGCATTGTGTATTGAAGATTCTCCCAATACGGGGGTTTGCATGGGAAGCACGCAATGCTTTGTGTGTTGAAGATTCTCCCAATATGCGGAATGGCATGCGAACCATTTTGCAGCTATTCAGTACCGTCGTGAATAGACCTATTTCCCAAATTTTTGGTTGAAACCCTAAAACATAGGCCTATAAACTTAATTTTGGAAATTTGCTCAACTCACATCAGAGGTTCAGCTGTGTGGTCGAATTATTTTGATATGTACTCAAAAAAATGAATAATTTAGGCATATTTATAGCGGTTATTACTTATTGGTTAACCTCACCAATGATTCTCACTTTTTATTATTAATGTAATTAATATGGCTGCTACTTTAATAAAATATCAATAACATTTTTGTATATTTCAGAGAATTGTAGTAGTATTAGATGACAACTACCCTGGAGAAGAGTTTGGGTATTTGATTACAGTGTATACAGGAGCAAGAATAAGAGCAGGGACGAATGCTAATGTTGGGATAAGACTTTATGGAAGCATTAGAGATAGCCGGGTAAGTTACTTAATTTTAAAAAGTTTTATTAAATAACATTCTCTTTACAACATTCCTAATGTACGAGGGGGCAGGCCTGCAGAATATATCCGAGGTTCGGAGGAAATTGGGGCTGAGCTGGGGAAATTTTGGCCGGGGAAAAATCCACAAAAAATAAGGAAAATGTAATTATTTTGGGGGAAAATAGATAAGAAATGATGAATGGGAACAAAGGTCAGCCTAATCGGATTGCATGATACATATACATACACACACACACAAAGTGAGTTGTCTGATCTCTGCTGCAAGATGTAAGTCGGACAGGGTTCCTATTTAATTTCATCTCACAAAATATCGTATGGTCGAGCCGCTGATACGATATTAATCTTCACTGCTCAAAGGCAGTTTCCTGATTCTTGACGGGCGTTCAAATACGTTCGTTGGGTATTAAAAATAATATTATGATACCGGTATGCAAATTTTGATTAGTTTCATACAAATGTTACTATTCAAGCGATTAGAATTAAATAATATTAAACTAAATTATACAACGATACTTAATGTATAGGTATTATTGATGTTTTTTCTTTTTTTTTTTTTTACCGATGTTCGAAATCAGTCTTTATCAGTAAAATGCGTACAATGTGATGTGCTTACTAATTTTTTTTTTACTTCGGCCCGCATTAGAATGCCGAAGTATTGAAATTATGCGATGATTTTTTGTGTATCACTTTTCCTGTATACACGATATAAGGACGCACAGACGTCGTAGAAGACTTCTGGTGGTACCAAAATCTTCGTAATTTTATTGCGGATAGTTGAAAAGCTTTCGAACTTTCTAGCATGAGTCGTAGCGCGTCGAGGTCTCGTTTTTGGATCAAAATTATAAAATACAGTGTTGGGTAACGTTTTATGTGTTTTGTTGTATGGGAGAACTGATTTTGACAGGTAAAAAGTCATAGCGCATCGGGATCACTTATTTTTTAACTAAATGTAACAAATAAAAAGTAATTCTTAAATTTAATTTTCTTTCAATTCCTGTGATCTGACCGGACGATTTTCAGTAGTGATTGAGGTAGGTAATTCGGTAATTGAATTGGAACTAATTAAACATAACATTTAACTTTGTATTTACCACTTAAGTATTAGGCCTACTTTTAAACATAATAAAATAGCAATAATCAAGTTGTATTTTTTGTTTTAAACCTTTTGGGACCATCTGAAGACATTTCACCGTAGATATTTAAATTCACCGTAGTTAATTAAGTAAAAATAATGCTATTATAATTTTTTTGAAGATTTATATTGGAATTTATAGTGAATATAATAATAATTATTAAAACATAATGTCAATAAATATGTTGAAATAGATAAACAAACTGTGTTAATGTCTTACGCATCTGTAGCGATCAATTTTGAGGAAATTTTTAGTGAAAAAAAGTAAAAAGTGTGTTCTGGGGAAATTTGGGTGTGCTAAAACATTTTCTGCACATTTTCTATGGGAAAAACTCAAGAGTACGAGTGGTTTGCTCGGTTTAAAAATGAGTTATAGTTTGATTATTGTAGCTCGTTCATCACTGAAGATGGCGAATTTGTCATTGAAACGCGTTTGAATTAATAAACGCATTAGTTTTGAGATTTTGTGTTCAAAGTTTATTCTATCAAGTATATCTGCTCACAAGTCAAGCTCAATATTAATTTATATGTAATGAAGAGTACTTTTAAGGGGATAAGGTTTGTTTTTGTTTTTTTTTTGTAAATACATAGCTTATTTATATATAAAATCCTATTAAACAAAATTCCGTTTTTTGTTTGTACCCTGTATGGCCAAGTTATTGACGGGATTCAATTTTAATATAATTTCACATTAATTAATGAGATGTAGAAACATATGTAGACTGACTATTTAATATACTGGATTTTTCAAGCATGAGTTAAAATGATATTATTAATTGACTGTAGTTTTTTTCACTTAGAACAAATTAATTATTTTGAAACTAAACAGGATTTACTACAAAAGTTTTAGGCCTGATAATTCTTTAAGTGTTGACATTTATCTCAGCTATGTGTAACAAAAGTACAAAATAATTAAACTAAAATGTTACTAATTGGCATATTACAATATCAAATAAATGTCCAATTTCTTTGATCAAAGAAGTTTGACGGTTCTTGGACAAAATAATTCGTTCATCAAACTCTGACCAAAGTTTGTCAAATCTTTGACATGTTGTAAACTTTTACAAAGATTTTCAAAAAGAAATAAAGCTTAAAGATCAATATAGTATGCATTTGTAGGTAACAGCCTAACCACAAAATATAAGTCTTTTAATGTACTCCTTGTGTTCCTTTCCTTTAATATTATAATACGATGGCAAAATTGACACGGAGTTTTGAAGCTGTGAAAACATTAATTTTACAATACGGAAAAGAAGAATGTTTGTGGGACTTTCACACTAATGCCTACAAAAACCATGATGCAAGAAATAAATTATAAATGACAGTGAACATTGAGGTATTCCTGTTATAAACTGCAGTCTAGAGTAACTTTCTCCTGCGGCCAAAAACGAAGGGTGGCAGTCAATTTTTCTTCTACACTCATTGATTTTCTAAGAACAATATCTCTTCTTTGAATAAAAGGAGCAGTTTTTAGTGTTCAATAAGTAAGAAGATATACATAAGTTTATATTATATATTATAAATTTAAAGTGTATGTTTGACTGACAGCATGTTAAATATGTGTTTAGGCACATATATTAAAGAGCAAAGATCGTGCGACTATGCAAAGAAACAATGATGATTGGTTCTTGATGTTTACTCGTGTCCACTTGGGTGAAATACTTAACCTCCATCTTTGGCACGATAACATGGGCGGACATGCTGATTGGTAAGTACTAAGTAGTGTCTCTGTCATACAATCTTCAGTACCATGTATCTTTAATAAACTGATATTTTACAATACTTAATATTAATATTGTAATTACAACATTTCAATAAAACTTATATTCATAAAACTATGATAACAAAATATACACATATTTTTTATTCATTTATATAATAATAGGGCATCAAGAAACTCCCCCGTGGCGTAGAAAGCATTGAACTTCAACAACGTCTTTAATTTAATTTTTTTAAACATTGACTTCCATAGCTTTTTTCAACTCTTTAGGAGGTTTGTTCATGGCGGTAGGGACTCCAGTCTCAGACGGTAGCTTGTCAAAAGCTTTATTCTGTGCCGTTTACCATGGAAAACATTTGTATGACGTGTATTGTATGTATGCACATCAGTGTTATGAGTCACAGAACTCTTATACTTGTAATGTAAAATTACTTCAAAAATGCACATACAGGGAAAGGTCAAAATGCCTATCTTTTTAAATGCATCTCTACAAGAATCAAAATAGCCTAAACAAGTCATACTTCTTTCTGCTTGCTTTTGTAAACTGAAGACCCTTTGTTGAATTACCCCACAGAGCAATTCCATAATTTAGATTAGAAGAGAATAGACCAAAGTATGCTAATTTTACAATGTGTTCTGAACAGAACTTTGCCAGTGACCTGAGTAGAAAACCACTAAACTCAGTGTTTTGCACAGATGCTTATCCAACACTATAAAAGGCCTTCTTCAGTCTTTAAACCAAAAAGCATCCACTTGGTCTTTAAGACCTTAATCCAACTGTGAGATCACACATAGTTTGCGCAACTAATAGCCCAGTCTATAAAGGGAAAAAATAGGCCTTAGTGGGAAGTAATTAGTGAAAAGCTAAAATTTTGTCAGATGTTACAATAGTATAAGAGGAGTATTTACACAAAAGTCCCCGCATTTAAAAAACTTATATCAATATAAAGATTGCAAAATACCCTAAAAGTTTTATTTGAGCCATTTTTTCATAACTTGTCTCATATTAATAAAAAATAGCTAAACATGTAATTATTGTAATAGAAAAGTTAAAATTTTAACATTAAATTTAAAAATACACAGTAAATAATTGTTTTATAGCTTAAACGCAAAAAAACATTTTTGATAGAGAATATTATAAGGATTACAATAACGAAATAAAAATTACTCTACCGCTTTTTATCTCTTAGATATTGACAAAATAAAAAATCTTGCAAAAGTGAACTTTAAGGGGGTAGGGGGGGAAGCAAGAGGGGGAGGGGCGGGGACTTTTCAGAAAATATTCCTTATATAATCAACTAACATCCATGAAAAAATCAGATTTTCACTAATTAGTTCCCACTCAAAGCCTTTATTGACTGGGCTATAAGCTTGGTCACTAAGTATTAATTTTACTTGTTAATTTTGAAAAGAATCTACTTTGTTAATTATGATTTGTTAATTTATTAGTCCATTAATTTATTAATGACATCGTCCGGAAGCTCGCGTGAGAGTGTAAGGACACATCCTATAAGGAGACAAGCCATCGCCCGGGATCCGCAAGGGTAACCGACAGCGAAGAACCTGTCACGTAGTCATACAGAAACTAGTTTTAAAATGATTCCTTACCATAAGTTAAAAGGCATTTTAATCTAGCATTGCTAAAGTTGATAAGTGAATTGCAATGAACTTCCCATCGTAACTCCTTAACCTTGGAAACATTTACAATTTACAAACAAGTCTTTTTTCAATTTTCTATTTACAGCTGTTTCCCCAGGTATTTTTTGTTCATATATTTGCAAAATAAAAAGTTTGTACCACCTACTGGAAGTATTTAGCTTCTTTAATTTATTTAGCCTAGATAGTACAACTTCCTTCAGAATGTCCAGCAGCCCGGACACCCTGGAACCCCCCTTTTTATTATAACTTCCAGTAAATTTCTTAATTTTTTAGAATTTTCCCCGCTCAGTTCAGGGTTTACACTGTATTTTATTTTTAATTGATCCCTGAGACGTAGGTTTCTGGAACTGACCTTAAAACCCTTATTATTTGTGCTGTAATATTTATTATAACTGAAATACAGTTTATAAGTGATAGTGAATGCCTAAATATTGGATATGATTAAAAAAACTAAGGTAAGTATTTAAGATAAATTTTTCTACTATATACAAAACAATTTTATTTACCAAATAACTAAAAATTTCAAAATCAATTTGAATTAAGTCTTTTCCCGACTTAAATAAAATTACAATTCTTTTACTATTTAGATATCTTATCCTATTATGCAGATTGAACCTTATTTATTTATTTTTTATATTTGAACGTTTATTTGAAAAAATATTTTTCTCCATTATTTGGAATTCAATTTTGATTTTATTTTATCATATATATTTACGGTTTTAACATCGTAATTAATTTTAATTTTCTTATAGTATGTTATTTTAAATCATTCAAAAATACTAGCTTCCTCTACCCAGCTTAAAAAAGTATTGATAAACTATATCGTTATTCTATATCAGGCAACTTTCTATTAGCAGGTGAAATTATTAATTTAACTTTCCAACCTTATGGTCCATTGTTCATCGTTCAGGCACGAAGTATTTCCCTGACGTTCACTGGTAAGATGGATGTCTTCCCGTCGCGATTATCCTGGAACCGCTCTCTGGAGTTGGCTGGAACTTCGTCTTGTAGGTGTTCTGCTTTTAAAGTTGAGTACAGTAGTCTCTTTTGTTTCTTCCTCGAGGTATATCTCGACGTTCATAACTTGGATATGAAATAGAAATGAGTTATGACAATTTTGATTGGTCCAATACACATTTCAAAGTCAATCTGTTCATTTGTGTAGCTAATTATTTTTAGCAATAGTTACTCGCAAGAGGATTAAAAAAGAATGTATTAAGCTGCAAACATAAGAGCGACATCTTTTAACCAGTCTATTCCATCCATCGCTCACTACCGAAAAAAACACATGTGGCCCGGATGTAGGGTAATTTCCCTTCCACGTGTACCACCCGATGTCCTAAAATTCCCTCACGAACGCTTAATTCAATCCGCGTTTCGAAAGCATTTCTGTTTTACTTCAATTTTGCTAATATTTTATTATTTGTACTAATTTCTTTTTTGTATGATTTTACACACTTTTTTGTCTTGCGTCACTTTTCGTCTACGGGTTTTCTCGCGATGTTTATCAATACTTTTTTTATTCTGAGCATTACACATTATTATTTTAACCCTATCACTTTATATTCACCTACTTTAATTGCGTGAGTTTGAAAAATGTAGAGTTTTATACACAATTATAAAATTTCACATTTCTTACCTTACAACGAAAATATTCCGTTGTAAATTTCCCCTTTGTTCTGTGATTCTGCAGTGAAACACAGGTCTCAGAACAACACCCCTAAGACAACAATTCTCACAACAAAAATACAATTCCTTTTCTCAAAATTTCTCTCACGTCTTCCTTCAAATTGGTTCTTTCTGCACCTAACCTAAAATCTTATCATAGTACATTACATATTTACTTAATTTATTAACTTTCATTTCAGTTCATTTTATATTCGTGACATCATTATACTTATTATATTTACCATTTTATTGGTTTAACCCTTCCTTCTGGGTATATCCACTAAAATGTTATCATTTTTTTACACATATTCATAAACATTTATTGCATAGTTATTTTTCACTGTTTACATTTTAATCATTTAAATTCACTTCTCCACACTTTACAGTTTCCCGAACTTTTACTATTCACTGCTAGACTTTTAAAGTTTGCCTGGTTATTAAATAAGACATTTCACAGATATTTAGACTGGGTAGAGATTTTTTTCTAACTATACCTTTAGCTATGAGTAACGATTCCCTAAGTGTTTTACTAAACCTAATTGCTAAATAAATTCTCCCCTTCTGTCATTTAATAAATTGAGAACATTTTATTTCATATGTCTATCTTTCATCTTATTAATTACTTAAGCAAAATATAATTTGTTAATTTAAAATTGCTTATTAAAATAATTTGCATCTCGTAGATATCATCTTTTATTTTTCATTCTTCCATCTCCCCTTTATTTAACAACGTGTTAATCTCTCACCTTATCATTGACATGGCTGGTTTATTTACTAGGGAAACCCCTGCAATTGAAGTGCACATTTATTTGCCAACCTTGTCTTGCTTAGGCAATCTAGTTTCTCTCTCTTTCCCCCGCCTTGTACTCTGCTGTTTCTTATTCAGACATATTATTGACATTGACCGTTTGTTTACAAATTTATAGGCCTATCTATTTCCTGCAACTATCGTCTTACCGTAACTTAGACTTTGCCCAAACTTCGTTCTGTGTTATCATTTCAAACATCAGCTGTTCGCTTAATGGACTTTATTTTCCGTAGGCCTTACTTTTTATTGTACAACATATTTTACTTAGGCTAGTCTGTGTAACCTACTTACAAATGTTACATTGGATTTGTTTGGTTAGAGGTTTGTTTACTGACCCTTGTACCTAGGGAAGGCAATTGTTTTCTTCTAGTTGTGTCGAATTTGTATCAGCAGAAATATTTAGTTTTAGCTTAACATGCTTCCTAACAAACCGTTTGCATTGCGAGTACGAGTTATTATTTCTTTTAAATCGGATTTTATGTGCCTTGTCATTCCGAATTATATGAAATTGATTATTGTAATTTAATTGCTTCCATCTTCCGGGAAGTCTGGTCATATTGTATTCACGTCCGGGATTTTCTTCAGTGTTAAAGTGTTCTGTGTGATTTCGCGTAGGCCTATGTGCATCGTGTCCGTTTTCAGTGAAATCATGGTTCAGTGAACTTTGGCTCGGATTGTTAAAATAGTAATTTGTTTCTAATTTACGGTTTGAGCTTTTCGAAATATTTCCATCATATTTTGACTTTTTTAAATTTGTATTTTCTCGCGAGTTTTCGTCGTTGGCATCCTTTGAGTAACTATTTCCAACATTATTTTGCACGCTTATTTTTCCCCTATTGTTTACTTTTACCTTTATTTCCCCTTGATTTCTCAGACTTTTATTTACACGGTCGTCATTTTTATTATTTGTATTTATAATACTGCGATTTTTAAAATTTTTCTTAAAATATATAGAATTTTGTTGAAAACATTTTCCTTTAATTTCTTTATTTAACATAGTTTTATCCGCGAACTGTACCACTACATTCTCTTGATTATATTTAAATATTATAATTTTTTTATTCATATATATTTTGGCTTGTAATTGGTATAACGCGTCCCATCCCATAATTAGTTTAGCTTTAAGCCCTTTTACAACTAGAAATGTTAGGTCAAACGATTTTCCTTGAATACTAACATTTAACATTATTTGTCTAGTTATTTTTTGAACTTTCCCTCTTAAGGCTGTACCGATTTCAACGTTTGCCACCGGTAACTCTAGAATTTCTATATGTTCGCCCTTCAAATCCTCTAAGTATTCCTGCTGTATGACGGAAATTTCTGCCCCCGTGTCTATTTCTAAAACAGCTAAAAGTTGTCCTACCTGAACTCTTATCCTGGGAATTTCTTCGACAGGCTTTTCCTCTGGCAAGTTTCCTTCCTCGTCTTCCAATAACTCTTCTCTAATGTTATAATGTAGGCTACCTATTTTTAGTTGTATTTCTTCGGGTTTTGATGCCTCCACGCTTTCTTCTTTTAAAACCGATTTTAGCTTATGTACTTTCCCGCTGACTTGAGCATAATCCGTTTTATTGAAATATTTATTCCCATTACATCCACTTTGTTTATTCGTCTTATCTTTAATTTTAATTTCCTCCTGGTTTATATAGTTTTTTTCCGCAGTCCTGCTTATCCGATTTCCCCGTTTCCTAGCTAAGACCTCTGCATCTAGTTTCCCGGCCCCTTTTGATTAGGAAAGGTTTTATAAGGACCAGGTTTAGAGGTATTTGGGTTATTTGGGTTTTCTGGGTTACGAACATAGGATCTAAGGTTTGGTGGTTCTGGATGGTTTGGTTTTTGCCGGTCTGCCCGTGGCATTGTTCGCTGTTCCGCTGGTCTTCGCGTTTCTTCCATTATATCGATACTGCGTAAGAATTTAATAGCCTCCTCTATATTTTCGCTTGGTTTTCCCATGCTGGCTAATTTCACATTATCATCAAAATGTTGGAAAATAGTAAATATCAGAAATTGTTCAGGAATTGGGGGGTTTAAGTCTCCAGCCTTATTTAATAACATGCAAAAATAATCCGTTCGCGTCTTATTTCCGTTTTCATAATATTTACCATATTCAATTTGATTTCTAATTATTTTCTGTATTTGTAATGACCAGTAATGTCCCAAAAACCTATCCTTAAATTCAGTATATCCCATTTTTTCTGTTCTAACTACTTCCCACCACCCCTTCGAGAATCCATGCAAGTGTCGTTCCGCATATTTTAATTTCTCTTGGTCACTTAAAAATGGATTCGTTTCTTCCATTAATCCCTCTAATTCTCTCAGAAATTGCATAGGGCGCTCCCTGGGATTTCCCCAAAATTCTATCTTGCTAAAACCTCCTTCTCCCCTTAGCCCTATAATACTCCTAGACCACATATTATTTAAATTTATTTCCCCTATTTTTTTTTCTACTATTGACACTCGTGTATCGACATTTTTTATATTCTGTTCCGTAGTTTTCCTAATCTCATCTGTTTCTTTTTCTAATAAAACTATGGATCCCCTAATCTCCCTCATCTCTTTATCTACTTGTTTTTGTTGTTCCTGGCACCTAAGTGATTCCTTATTCAGTTCAGATCTCATCTCTCCGATGCTTTCTGTGATTTTTTGGAATAATTCTTCGTTTTCTTTTTGTCTTAACTCCCATTCTAAAACTTTTTCTTTGTCTCGTAGCTCCCGTTCAAGTGCCTTTTCTTCTCTTAATTTTTCTTCTTTTAGTCTCCTTCGTTCTTCTTTGCGTTCTATTTGTTCTTCCTTCTCCTTTTCTTTTAATTTCCTTTCTTCTTCCCTATCTTTCATATACATTGCTATGAAGTCTTTTAGTTCCTTATTTGCCATTGTATTGCTTATTTATTTCCCCCTTTTTTTTCTGTATAGGCCTACGATAATTGTTTGCTAATTATGTTTAAACAAAATTCTCAATTTATTAATTTGTTTATATGAAATTTTAATTACTTTTTATAACCCCCTATTTCAAATTAATTAACACGGAAACTATTCATTTGTTTTTGACTAATTTTGTTTCCTCCCCCCTTCAATACCACGGACACATAACAAACACCAGAAATGTTTACCGTTACTCAACGCTTATTGTATAATTAGCACAGTACAAGTATATCCTTAATTTAACATAGAAATAGCACAATATAAGTAGTTTTGTCAGTTCTCGGCTGAATCTAACGTTAAAAACTCCACATTGGGTTATTCTTTTATCTTTTAACCTTTTTTTTTTAAACGAGTTTAAAATGTTTAACCTTAAGTTAAATCCAGCCGACCACTATGGGCGCCAATTTTGCAATGAACTTCCCATCGTAACTCCTTAACCTTGGAAACATTTACAATTTACAAACAAGTCTTTTTTCAATTTTCTATTTACAGCTGTTTCCCCAGGTATTTTTAGTTCATATATTTGCAAAATAAAAAGTTTGTACCACCTACTGGAAGTATTTAGCTTCTTTAATTTATTTAGCCTAGATAGTACAACTTCCTTCAGAATGTCCAGCAGCCCGGACACCCTGGAACCCCCCTTTTTATTATAACTTCCAGTAAATTTCTTAATTTTTTAGAATTTTCCCCGCTCAGTTCAGGGTTTACACTGTATTTTATTTTTAATTGATCCCTGAGACGTAGGTTTCTGGAACTGACCTTAAAACCCTTATTATTTGTGCTGTAATATTTATTATAACTGAAATACAGTTTATAAGTGATAGTGAATGCCTAAATATTGGATATGATTAAAAAAACTAAGGTAAGTATTTAAGATAAATTTTTCTACTATATACAAAACAATTTTATTTACCAAATAACTAAAAATTTCAAAATCAATTTGAATTAAGTCTTTTCCCGACTTAAATAAAATTACAATTCTTTTACTATTTAGATATCTTATCCTATTATGCAGATTGAACCTTATTTATTTATTTTTTATATTTGAACGTTTATTTGAAAAAATATTTTTCTCCATTATTTGGAATTCAATTTTGATTTTATTTTATCATATATATTTACGGTTTTAACATCGTAATTAATTTTAATTTTCTTATAGTATGTTATTTTAAATCATTCAAAAATACTAGCTTCCTCTACCCAGCTTAAAAAAGTATTGATAAACTATATCGTTATTCTATATCAGGCAACTTTCTATTAGCAGGTGAAATTATTAATTTAACTTTCCAACCTTATGGTCCATTGTTCATCGTTCAGGCACGAAGTATTTCCCTGACGTTCACTGGTAAGATGGATGTCTTCCCGTCGCGATTATCCTGGAACCGCTCTCTGGAGTTGGCTGGAACTTCGTCTTGTAGGTGTTCTGCTTTTAAAGTTGAGTACAGTAGTCTCTTTTGTTTCTTCCTCGAGGTATATCTCGACGTTCATAACTTGGATATGAAATAGAAATGAGTTATGACAATTTTGATTGGTCCAATACACATTTCAAAGTCAATCTGTTCATTTGTGTAGCTAATTATTTGTAGCAATAGTTACTCGCAAGAGGATTAAAAAAGAATGTATTAAGCTGCAAACATAAGAGCGACATCTTTTAACCAGTCTATTCCATCCATCGCTCACTACCGAAAAAAACACATGTGGCCCGGATGTAGGGTAATTTCCCTTCCACGTGTACCACCCGATGTCCTAAAATTCCCTCACGAACGCTTAATTCAATCCGCGTTTCGAAAGCATTTCTGTTTTACTTCAATTTTGCTAATATTTTATTATTTGTACTAATTTCTTTTTTGTATGATTTTACACACTTTTTTGTCTTGCGTCACTTTTCGTCTACGGGTTTTCTCGCGATGTTTATCAATACTTTTTTTATTCTGAGCATTACACATTATTATTTTAACCCTATCACTTTATATTCACCTACTTTAATTGCGTGAGTTTGAAAAATGTAGAGTTTTATACACAATTATAAAATTTCACATTTCTTACCTTACAACGAAAATATTCCGTTGTAGAATATTTGTTTACGTTAAATTGGGATTCATAATGAGATAATTGATTTTGTACTAGGTTTTGTGAGAAGATACTAGTTTATGACTTGGAAACACAAGAAGAATATGTTTTCTTGGTAGACCAATGGATGTCACCTGCAGAACATGAGTATTTGGAAGTATATATCGCTCCTGTACCTCGTAACACTGTACAAACCAGGGGAAACTTAACATTTGAAAACGCTCTCTTAGGATTTCGTGAAATGCATGTATGGGCTAGTATAATTAATCGGTAAGAGTTAACCAGTCTTGAAGTATTTGCTACTGTATGGTTCGTATTATATTATACAAATATTAAATTTTATTCTTGTGTTCTTAGACATCCACGCAGCTCGGTGACTAGAGCTCATCGTCTTGCAGTTTGTATGTGTGCCATAATGGTGACAATGTTAACCAGCATCATGTACTATGACATTTTTGAAGGTAAGAGTAATTGAAGATTATGTTATAAAACACTTTTTTATATATACTACAATAATTCGATAACGCAGCTGATGTAAGTTTAGCGAATTTGCAAAATTAAATATATATGATTTAAGGTTTCAATCCAACAATTTGGGAAATTTGTCACCTCAAGAAGGCGATGAATAGCTAGCTGTATTTGTGTTCGAAATGTATTGGTAGAATTTATTTGCACCTAAGCCAGTTTCGACTTACGCATTGTTTTGTTCCACTTGTTTTACCTTGCGGCCTCAGGACTGCTTCACTTCGCTCGCAGCGTACAAACACGCCCGTCGGCCTCAGATCAGAAAATGCCCATGGTATTTTACGTTTTGATTGATTTTGGGGGAACCAAGCGAGCTAAAAAGTCGTGTAAAAAAATGTGCAGAATAATATCGTACATTTATTTTTTTATAGAAAACTCTAAAAAAGTTTCATTCTAGTACGAAAAATCTAAAAAAATAGTTACTTCCAGTTGAAATACATATATTTCCTTTTGTTGGATTTTTTGGCTAACGAACTAGTCCGAGTGATTTAGAAAACCAACGTGTGTACCAAATCGGACTTAAAATGCGACCGTTAGAGTGTTATATGTATATAAAATTTTTAATGACACCCCAAACGTGTTCTGGGGACCATGATCGGTGCTCATTTACTACTCCCGACCTTAAGTCTCGCCATGAGGGTAGACAGTATATATTATATAACATAGTCTGTCGAACGATTTTGAGCCTTAGAGAAGCGACAAGTTTGAGTCTTTTAGTTGTACTTTCTCGCGCTGCCATTAGCTGTTTAGAAAATACAATTTTAAAATGATGATTACATATTATGTAAATATACGTTTTAGAACAAATTTGTAAATACAAAAATTAAAGTTGAAGTCATTTCCAATGGTTTTTATTAGCGAATTTCCATAGGAAAAATGAGCTATTGCAGTGACCCTTATGGTGCGACCCAAGGTCGGGAGTAGCAAATAAGCACCGATCATGGTCCCCAGAACACGTTTTGGGGTGTCATTAAAATTCATATATATATTTATATATATATGTATATATATGTGTTCGCACTCTAGCGGCTGCATTTTAAGTCTGATTGGTTCAAATTTGGTACACGTGTTGGTTGTCTATGTCGCTCGGACGAGTTCGTTAGCCAAAAAAATCCAACAACCGGAAGTACGTTTTTTGACCGGAAGTAACTATTTTTTGAGATTTTTACTACGAGAATGAAATTTTTTTAGAGCTTTTTCTAAAAATATAAATGTAGAATGTTATTCTGCACATTTTGTTTTTTTACGCGACCTTATAGCTCGCTTGGTTCCCCCAAAATCGAGACCAAAACATAAAATACCATAAAAGTACCCGGTTCGAAGCCAAGTGGTGCAAACTCGCGAGGCCACTAGGCGCAAACAAATTCTACTAATATATTGCGTACACACAGACAGCTGTTCAACGCCTTCGTGAATATACCTATTTCTCAAACTGTTGGTTGAAACCCTAAAACATAGGCCTATAAACTTAATTTTGGAAATTTGCTGAACTCACGTCAGCGGTCCAGCTGCGTGGTCGAATTATTTCATTTAGATTGGTGATTTTTTGTGGGTGAAATATTCAATACAAGTCAAGTTGTCGTTGACTACTCAATTGACTACAGAGCGCTGAGAAGTCTCAAATGAGACGTCTGACAGTTGTAGGGTTAATAGAAAAATACCTGACTATAATTAATAGCCTAATATACATATTTTCCTTTCCCCTGGAGCTAGAGGTGGTGCGCCGATGATTTTTTTTTTAATAACTAGTAGTAATACTTTTAACTTTTATTGAAGCTTAATTTATGCTACAGTACTATAAAATGAAATAAACAGCGAACTTCAATACCGTATTTATTTATTATTATTTACTAGTGGACCCGGCAATGCTTCGCTATTGCTTGATTCAATTTAAAGGGTAGTAAAGATATTCCATTTCATTACATTGACTTACGTAATCGAATTGCAAAATGGTTTTTATCCCACTTAAGAATATACTACACAAATTTATATTTATAGTTTGTAAACCTTTATAGATAATACAGTAATCCTTTTGTTAGCTTTTACCTAATTGAAAAAAACTGGTAGTTGTGAAGAATTGTAAAAATTAGCTCAATTGGTGTTTTGGTTCATTGTAGGCCAAACCTAAAATTATGTTCAGTTTTTGAATCAAATCAGCTGTTTTATATATAATAGGTATGTAACAACCAATGTCCGTATTGAACTAAAATATAGTAAGCATTTTTTGTTGATTTTTGTTTGTGTTTGTTTTTAGTTTGTCAATGTAACTTCAAAAAGCTTATACTCTTCAAATTTGCTAAGTAATGTTGCTATTGTAATGAATGTAAACAAACATGATGTGTTGCTATGTTTTTATACGAACAACTGTTTCTGTGCCCCTGATAAAATCAAAAAAAATCTTTCTTCCATAAGATTAACTTTGAAACTTTGAATTCCAGTGGGACACAGCTTTTGGGAGTCCAGTTATCAGTTGGGATTCAACCTGGACGGACGTTTTAGAGCGTTCTCGTCGTATTGATTCTAATAATTTAGTGGAGCTTTAATTTCGCGTTGAAATGTCAAACTGCGGGCGTTGTGATGTGGTTATTCCTGAAAATGATGACTGTATATTATGTCATGTTTGCAATAAAAAATTTCATTTTGCTTATAGTGTGCGTGAAACTAAGTGGAGGAAAATGACACAGGATCAAAAAATCAAATCGTGTTGTGTGATTTCTAAAACTGTTGCTGTAAGTGGATCAAACAGTTCTTCTTCTAAAATGGAGGAGAGTGATAGTGAGTTATCGGCTGAAAGTGAAATCTCCATTAAGAGTATGTTATTACAAATTAATAAAAAGTTGGATGCATTGGACGACGTAAAAGAAAACTGAATATATTGAAGGCGTCATTGCAGTTTCATTCTAAATAATGTGATGAACTTGTAAGCGAGATGAAACTATTACGGGAGGAAAATAAAAGATTGATGAAGGAAGTTGGACATTTAAGAGAAGAAAATAAGGGAAATAAGGAGGAAATAAAAAAGCTTCGAACCAGATTTAACGCTCTGGAACAGTATGAAAGGGGAATAAACTTGGAGATACACGGCTTGGAGCAGCTACCAGGTGAAAATATAAATACAATGTTGGCTACTATTGCAGGATTATTGGATATACCTTTCCAGGACTCTGATGTTCAGCGTGCTCATAGGGTACCGGGGCGCAATCGGGAACGAACTGATATGGTTATTGTTCAGTTCCTTAGCAAAAAAAAACGCGTGAAGTTAGGATTCAGAAGTCAAAAAAAGGTCAACCTCTGATATCTAAGGACATACATGGAACCAGCATCGAGAAGTTGTACTTCAATGAGAACTTAACTCCGTACTAAGGACTTCTACGTGAGGTAAAACTGGCAACGCGGGGAAGATACAAATATGTGTGGGTAAAGCACGGCCGTATACTCGTCATAAGAGTGATGAATCCCGTCGAGTCTTCCATATTGCTTCGGGAGAGGACATTGAACAGCTAAGATAATTATATTTAGTTTTTAAGTTGAGTGATTTATACATTTCTTTAATATGATTCTTAAAACTGAACATTTAAAAATTATATTGATTGATTTTGTTTACTACGGTATATTTAGCCAAGTTAGACTTTCAAGTATTTGTCTTTTTTACGTAAGTTTTATATTTTTTTATTTGTGTTTGAGATTGCTGTTTTATTTTTGGGAAATTATTTTGATATGCCTAAACTTAAAAAAAATCGAATTTAAGGGAAAGAGCAAATTGTTTAAAGTGTTTTTGTTTCTTTTTCATTTTGTTAAAATGTAACGTTGCTAAATTTGAATTTCTATTACATAATTACACTAATTTATCTGTTTACGTTTTATATTTTAATAGCATCCTGTTTTGAATATGTATGTTAAATTACTATGAATTTAACTTTGCGGAAATGATGAGCGGAGTGTACCTATATTAGCTGTATAAAACTAGATAAATGTGTGATCAATGTTCATTTTTGTTGGATAATAATTTCTTATTTTGTAAAGGTATTGCTGATGAGTTTTTAATATTTACAAAAATACTAGTTAATTGGTTTACCTTATTTGATTATGTTATACGCCTTCTGTAAATGGTAGTATATTGTTTGTTTATTCTTTCTTAAAATTGTTGAAACTTGGAAGGTCTATTTGGTTGGGAGGTAAATGGTATTGTATGCAATCGAGTTATCTATTGCTAGATTATCTAATGAAATAGAAACAGAGAAAGAGTGTTTCAGTGTGTGTTCCTGGTGTTATTGATAGTGTGCTATCTTCATATAACGAACTTATTTGTTTGTGAATGTTTCAGTTCAGACGAATAATAAGAATAATTACTTATACTATCCCTCTATTTAAAACTATTGTATTGTCCATTATCAATAAATTATTAACATATGAATTAATCAAAATGTGTATTCATACAGGATATTAACTCATGTAATACAATATTTTCTGGTATCGGTAATGTAATCATCTGGCATCAGAATATGAGAAGTATTTTTTAAAAACTTTGATTTATTTGTAACTTATCTAAATTGCTTAAATACCAAACCTGATATAGTAATGTCTGATGTAGTGATGGTCGAAACCAGAAATTTGGAATCTCAAAACCGAAACCGAAATTTAAAAAATCGAATCTCGAATCTCGAAACTT
>JAGFPH010000398.1:519322-552361 GCA_018207615.1 Philaenus spumarius | reverse complement strand
TTGTGTTATATTTGATTATGTGATATAGTTCTTCTTGTAAATCACTTTTTAAATATATTATAACTGTTCATTATGTGACTTTAATATATATTGTTTTAGACTTTATTTTAATACACACTGTTCTTTTTACCAATGTTTCAATTTCACACAAGTATATAACGCACTTTTGTTTACTAATGTATTTTCTTATTTATTAAAATTTAAGTCTGCTTTTAGTTTTATATATTAAAGTCTGCATTTTTATCTTTACATATTTAAGTTATTAGAATTTACTTGTTTTGTGGCTTTGATTTATTTATGTATATATATAAATATAATTTACTAGATATTGATTACTAGATATTGCGTCTCTTATCTTACTAGACCCTTCACTCTTTGTTTCTTTATTATATGAATTTACTTGTCCCACCATATCTCTCTCTCACATGGATTGCATGTGTCACAGATGTTCTAGGACTTAGGTAAATGGCCTAAAACCTTCCCAGGGTTAACCTGTGTTACTATGCAAAATTTCAAAGCAATTGGATGGACGGTTTGGTAACGCATAAATATCAAACAGAAAACAGACAGACATATATTGGATTTTATAAACCTTATTGGATAAATACATTCATAGACCTCACCAGCGAGGTCGAAGTATGTACCGTAACACAATATATAACTCAAATACAATAAAAGGACATGTTTATACAAATTCTTAAAATTAAACATTTCATTAGTAATTTTATCAACAATTATAAATTTTACATCAACAGCTTTAAATTCATTAATTTTTGGATCATAATTTAAGTGCCTCACCTACACATCAAAAACTCAGGTACAGAGTAGAACCCCTTACAAATAAGCTACTCCTGCAATTTCTTTTAAAGTTTTTTTTTTTAAGTTTCCATTTTAATATGGAATATTAAAAAATATTCCAGCATTTAAGAAGGAATATTTAGCAGCCACCCTAAGAAGCACTGAAGTCACATGAAAGTCATTTCATACTCTAGTATTATAACATTTTATAACCATGGATTTCTCCATTTTTCTGAGAAACAAAACTCTCTGAAAAAATCTATAAAACAGTTTCCAGCAAATAAATTGAAGGGAATGTAAGTATTTTATTAATTCTAAAAAATTCTCTACATGAGACAGTTCTTTTCAAATTAAAAATAATCCTTATTGCTTTTTTCTGGTGTTTAAAAACTTTATTAGAAGCATTGATTGTTGAAGTTGATTGTCCTCCCCACACAACTCCTCTATATCTAAGATATGTATAGAAATGTGAGTAGTAAACCATGAGGCACGAGCTTCTTGAACAAATTGTACTAAATCTTCTTAACATAAAAATACCTATATTTGTTTTCTACAAACATGGTCAATATGTGGTTGCCAAGTGAGACTTTGATCAACCACAAGACCCAAGAACTTAGTGATATCAGTTTCAAGAATTTCTTCACGAATCATGAACACTGAACATGAGCGATTAAACTTTCTATAAGAGGTAAAACCAATGCAATTTGTTTTTTTATAATTTAGATGAAGTCTGTCGCTTTGAAGCCACTGCAAAACACAGCTAAGGTTAGTGTAAGCTTTAATCTTCAGGTCGACCGGACTTCCACTGTCAAACAGTATAGTGCTATCATCAGCAAACATAATCAGATTTCATTTATTCACATACAGTAGAGGTTATCCAAGCCCCCACTACCGAGTTCCAAGTTAACCGAGGTAATCAAAAAATAAAAGTTAGGTTTGCGGTAGACGCATGCGTTAAAGTAACCGCGCAACGTGAAATCCACATATAGCAGCAAATCTACTGCCTGCTTATATTAGTCACATACTGTTTCGTCAAAAATGGTTCCGGTAAATAAAACGCTCAGTTTTTAATCATTACAGTAATACAATACAGCAATTCCAATGCTTCGCTAATCATCAATACAATTTTGTTAATGCTTTTCACTAAATGTTATGTTGTTCAATAAAACTCAAACTCGCTGTGCTATGCAGTGTAAACCATGCAGTGATTTTTGACAGAGACCATGTTATCCGATGTATCCTTGGTCGAGATTCTACTGTAGTTCTTAAATGGTAAATGGTTTTTATTTAATCAGTTCCAGAAGACGAACCATTCTTTTCATTAAACTGGCGAGAGTTGCAAGTCACAATCCAATCTGCAATCATTGCTACTCCAATAGTCGCTCTGGTTCTTTATTTGTTTGAGTAAGTAATTAATCATTAATTTTATGAGTTTATCAACAACTATTTAAAGTGAAATTAGATGATTTTGAGGTTGTAAATTATAAGGTCGTTGTTACAAAATTGAAAACCAGAACAAAAGTGCGTATATTCTGCATTCAATTGGATGTTAAAATGCATAATGATATTATCGTTTATTTGGTGAAATATTGTGTGTACATTTTTCTGCTACTCCTATTTTTGTCTTTAACACGTTTTTGGATAATCTCCGTTTTAAACTTTTTTACTCTCAGGTTTCATCATTGTTTGAGACAAGTCCTATGTATCTAACTGAAATACGTTGTATGCTCTCTAAAGTACGGTCAGTGTAAAAACTTGATTAATAGTAGTATTTTATATCTATGTTCGCGTTTAATACGTACATTATTATATATTCAAAATTGTGCTTAGAACATACTACATATTTTTATTTTAACTGAAGTTTTTTTAATTTTTACCCAAGTTAATATTTTGTGTTTACTTAAATATATTATTTCTAATGTCTCTTCTTGTTTGCCACTCTTTGTTTTGCTTCGTCATTATAAAAATAAATCAATTGCAGAGGATGTCAATTGGCATTGGCAACCGTTTCCAATAAATCACTGCTGAAAAAACATAAGGTTACTACAGATGGCCGCAGTTACTGTTATTGCTATTTTAACCTTTTCTAAAAAAAACTAAAACCAACCCAAATTTGAAAAGACTTTCTGAATATTTTCTTCTGTTTTAATGTATAGAGTCCGATCCTGCATTATAGCATGTTAAGGATTTTGTGACACCCTGTATATATTTATAAACAAACCAAATAATTTGTGACATCCTGTATATATTTATAAACAAAACAACTAATTTGTGACACCCTGTATATATTTATGAACAAAACAACTAATTTGTGACACCCTGTATATATTTATAAACAAAACAGCTAATTTGTGACACTCTGTATATATTTATAAACAAAACAACTAATTTGTGACACCTGTATACATTTATAAACAAAACAACTCATTTGTGACACCCTGTATCTATATATTTATAAACAACACAACTAATTTGTGACACCTGTTATAATGGTACCAAATCCTATCATGAAATATTCAATCTATCAAAAATGTACATTAGAACCCAAACAAGCAGAACCTAGCCTAGCCTAATGACACAGTAGGCCTATATCGAATCACATGCAAAATAAAGCATAATCGAACTATAAAGAGAACTGGTTTAGAAATTATTTAAGTAACAATATGTTAGAACACCGTGAGAAACTGTTAACAGAGCCTAAATGTAACATCCTAGCATAGAACATCCGATGTAAACAGTAAACACAGACCACTAATCATAGCAAATCACACACAAGGAATAATTATGTTCACTGTCTATTTATTATTTAAAGTGCATCAGACGTATAAAATAGTAAAATACGTATTGACAATGTTATTAAATGACAGATGAAATTAACCAAAACAATATGAAGCCATGTTTGTTTTCGAATACGTGAATACGTACGAAAAATAGCCCGAGTCAAAATGTAAACGTAAATGAATACTAAACTCATCAGAATACAGTGGCATGCGACAAAATTGTATTTATTAGGAATAATTAGACATTAAAGTAGTATTAGTTCATATCAAATGTATTAGAAAATAATTATAATAATTAATACAAGCATTGTAGACAGACCGGAACCGCCATATTTAGTCGGCGGCAAGAGTCAAGTTGGTTCTCATAAGTAACCCGATTTAATTTAAATAATTAATGTTATAAATAATATTTTGGCATCACAATTATAATATACTCTAATTATATTTTAATAACCCACTCGTTGCGATGCCAATTTATAATAATACTCTATTTATTATAATGCCCCACTAGCTGGGCGTCAATTTATAATAAATAACACTAATTTCCTTTTTATAAGGCCCCACTATTTGTAAGCCAATTTTATATTCAATAAGCACTTAGGCTAAAGCCGGTTCTACACGATGCTACGAACGCTCGCTCCAATGTTGGACCGAACGTTTGGGTCAAGTAAGTTCGACAGATGGTACAGCGAATGTTCCTGCTACACGGTGAATCGAATGTTTGATCCAATATTTAAGAAAACAGTTTGGTTCAAACGTTGCACAAATGGATGAGGATGACAGTCTATAATAATATATGTTTTAATTGTACACATTTAACGGGTTAAAAATCCCCACATCATATTTAGGCAGGCCTAAATAAAATTTGTTTTTAAAATAGTAAATTTTTTAAATTATATTTTTTAAATGTATAGTATCTAATTACCGGTAATCTGTTTCTGATTTTTCACGGGAACTTACTAGTATCAAGTATAAAATATAAATTGTAGCCTACTTAGGCTACCTGTGAAAATTTAAATGAATAATATTACTGATTAAAATTAAACACAGAGATAAACATAAACAAGACGGGTCTTTGGCGTAAATAGAGAGTAAATAGTGCTTCATATGAACGAGTCGTGTAGCCGTTGAATCGAACCAACGAACATTTTCCTTCAAACGTTGGAGGCATCCCTTTGACTCGGTGCAAAAATACCGACATCGGCCCGAACGTGGTCAAATGCGAATGTTCGACGCTCGCCATTGGACGCTCGTAGGTTTGAACAATGGCCACACGATGTGACGAACCATCAAACGTCCAACGTTGGAAGGTGTTCGTAGCATCGTGTAGAACCGGCTTAATCTCATTCAGCAACTCATAAGCTATAGGTAATACAATTGAAACCTACTAAGTTCAGCCTCAATTATATTATCTTTTGAAATAAATACAAGTATAATTTAACAAGATTTTGATTTAATATAATTAAAATCATTCATTTATTAATACAGAAGGTTTGTAATTTATTTGATATAATTCATAAGGAAAGAATTTGTTTTGTTTCATTTATTATAATAAGGAATATCTATTTCAAAATGTCTATTTCCGGTTTAGCTCAGTTCAGTATAAAAATTTAAAATTCATAAAATAAAGTTCGTTTTATCACAATAATAAATCATTTATTTGATTTAGTTTTAATTCAAAATAATCTCGGGATAGGGGCACTCGTGCTGCTGTAATTATCCCAATCAAACATATACGCATTCATAAGTTTCAAACGTGAAAGTTAACAATTAAGAAATGGCGTCATTAGGAATTGGATTAGAAAAGGTAAAGTTTTTATTTTAATTAGTTTCCTTTAGGTATGGATTTTAATCAATGTTCTTTTAATACTTATCGTTTTTGGTGGTACACATTGGTAAATATTGAGTTATTGCACTTTTGAATTCACTTTTATAAAATAATCGACGGCGTCACTTCCTCATTACATTAATTACGTCCACCCACGCTTAGTTCTCAATTAACACTGATTTGTCTTCTCTTTCAAAGAATGTAGCTTGGTTCCTTTATTTCCGCCTATGTTGGGAATCCGGAAATGTATGCTCATTGATTTAATTCGACGATAGCGTTCACGTGATGTTACGTCATACATTCCTTTCTGCAGTTGCCATGGTTACTCGTTCTGACGTCAATGCTGTTTTCATAGGACGGTCTTTTTGTCACTTTTAAATAGTTTTCGATGGTTTATATACCTAAAGTATTTCTTTGTCGATTAATACAATTGTGGAGTTGATTTGTTCTTGCGTTTAAAGCATAAAATTTATTTACTTGGAATAATTTTAATTTACCCGACCAAATAATTACTTCCTTTTGAATTTTAGTGTAAGTTGTACTACTGGTGTCATATGTTAAACTAATTATTGTAAATATTTTGATAGTAATAATAATCTACGGTACATAATTAACTATAAACTATTTCATAAATATTTTCTTAAATTTAGAATACGTTCTATACATTGGATTATCATGTTTTTGTTTATAATTTTTAATTACAAGGTAGGCCTACATTATTAGTCTTTTACTTGACTCGTGTTTACAATGGTTTGATTGCCTACAAGTACAAATATGGCTGACATAACTTAACTAAATACGTTTTTTAATCGCCTTGAGTTCTTGTATAGTGTCTTTGACAAATTTTACATAAATAATAAATATAGTGTTTTCTAATTTAGTATCTGACTTTCATTTCTTCATGGGATTGTTACTGGTGTTTGTTTACATTTTAACATAGGGTTCTTCAGGCTATAATACTAGACTGTTATAACTGAGTGGTTTTGTATTGCTGAGATTTGATACATTACACAATAATTATAAAAATTCAAACAAGAAATTGATAATAAATATTTCTATTGTAAACGATGTAATTAACCCGTTTCAAAGTGTTAGAGAAACGATGCACACTGAACAGAATGCCCAACCAAGATCCAGGAAATTACAGTGACTAGATAGAGACAGTGTGGTCAACGGACGTCTTGTTTTCTATTGGCTGCGCCATATTGTTTCCATTTTTCTGCTTACAGTAATGTTATTTAAATAGGAATTAGTTCTTTTCGTGATATTACTGCTGTTATTTCTTTGTTTTTCTTGCTTTTTTGTATGGTTTTTCCTAGTTTATGATTTAATTATTAAGTTTATTAAATAGTTCAGTTGTAATTTAGTGTTAACTTAGTGAAAACTGAAATTACAGTCTATAGATAACTGGCCCTTTTAGTGGTTTTGACAGTATTGTAAATAGTGATGTAAACCTAAAATAAAGTTTATATGCAATTATTTTTCATTGTATATGATTGTATTTATTATTTTCACTCCTCCCATTAACCTTCTTTCTGGCAAAGAGTAGCCTACCTGGAATATTATTTTAGCAATAATTAAGTTACCGGTATATTATATATCATTGCACTCAGGTGATTCTTCAGATTTATTTGGTACATGGTTTATTACATTATAGTCTACTTTTATCTCTTGTCACTGTAGGCTATTATTAATTGATTGAGTGCGTGAAAACTATAACTAGGCCTAGGTAATTCTTTCTTTAATATCCTACTTACAAAATAATGTGGTATTCCTAATATATTTTTGTTTATAATAAATTAGGCTTCGTTTTATGCCTTTTTGGAACATATTTTGTTTGTTTTAACCTTTTAAGGTAGGCTTAAAATTTACAATACGCCTACTCGCCATATTTTTTCTTCTCAATACGATAGCCTACTTACTAAATAATGTGTTTACTATATTTTTGTGTAGGCCTATTTAGAATATATTAGGCTTTATTTTATGCCTTGTTGAAAACATATTTTGTGTTTTTATGAACATTTTTACTCGTGGAAAAACTAATAGGCCTACCGGTACTAGTTTTTAGATTACAAAATATATATAAAACAACGCACAAAATTATATTTGAAGTTATTTTTGGGTAGCATATATATGTATCCTTTATAATATAGTTTAGAAACCCTAATTTTGCATTTTGAAGTATTCATACATTTTTTAAATACGTAAACTTCTGAATTTTGCCAAAATTTAATATTTTTCTCCCAAAAATTTATTTTTAGAAAAAAATATTTTTTTAATTGTTTTTTTTTTAAACAGATTTTTTACATTTTCTAATTTTGGATTTATAATTTAAAAAACTTTAGGTATTTTTCAAAGGGCAAAGGGTATTTTTTTTTTGACATTTCAATGAGCTAAATGTACTATAGTAGTTTTGTTCCATTTGTACTAAACTACTCAAATTGTGTTTATAATTGTTAAAAATTCAACTACACAGAAATATTGCTTGTACTTTTCTTATGAAGAAAAATAATAATAGTATATACTTCACTAAATTTAATTACAGCCCGCCCTCGCTAGTCCGACGCTTTGAAATCCGACGTACTTGGTAATCCGACGCGCCTGTTACGGGAGCAAAAAATCAAGCATGCAGTGACATGAAACACTGTGACTCACGTCTCGTTGCCGTCGGAGCACTTCCGTTCAGTGTTCAGTTGACTTTCGGGACGTGCAGTACACTTTCCCGGTGCAGTGGTATTTTCTTTGTTAGTAAGTGCAAGTGTTCGTGTACAGTACATGTGTGAAATGGCTAGTACAAGTGGTGTTAAACGGAAACACAAAACTTTAACAATATCGGAGAAGTGGGAGATTATTAAAAGAATAGATAGCGGTGAAACGCCGACTGCAGTAGCGAAATTTTATGAAATCGGACGGCCTACGATTTATGATATAATGAAGAATAAAGAAAAAATTGAAGGGTTTATGAAGTCTGTTGAAGACGACGCTTTAAACAGGAAAACCCTGAGAACAAGCGAGTTTCCTGAGGTGGAAGAAGCACTGTTCATTTGGTTTAAACAACAACGCACACGGGATGTTCCTATTTCCGGAGACATACTTAAACAAAAAGCTCAATATTTCTACACAGAAATAACGAAGAAGAATGATTTTCGAGCTAGTCATGGATGGTTCGAAAACTTCAAAAAACGCCATGGTATACGGTTTATGAAGATGTGTGGTGAAAAGGTATCTGCTGACAAGTCTGAGATTGATGCGTTCATTGAAATGGTAGACAAAAAAATTACTGAGCTTGGTTTAGTTCCCGAGCAACTGTACAACGCAGATGAAACCGGGTTGAATTGGCGACAGCTCCCGGCAGAAACATTTGTAAGTGATGAGGAAAAAAAAGTGTCAGGAAGGAAATTGCAAAAAGAACGACTCACGCTTATGGTGTGTGCTAATGCATCAGGCACTCATGCTTTAAAACTGCTTGTTGTAGGAAAATCAAAAAACCCTCGAGCATTCAAAAATGTCAAGGTTGAATCTCTGCCAGTAACTTACAAGTCACAAAGTCGCGCTTGGGTCACAAAAGAAGTTTTTCATGACTGGTACACTAACAGCTTCGTTCCACAAGTTAAGGCTGAATTAAAGAAGAACAAGTTACCAATGAAAGCCCTTCTTTTACTGGATAATGCACCAGGACATCCTGATGCTGATGAATTGAAAATCAAAACTGCTGATGGCTACATTGAAGCTATGTACCTACCAAAAAATACCACAGCTTTAATCCAGCCCATGGATCAAAATGTGATAAAAACTCTCAAAAGGCTCACTACAAAAAGCGCATTCTTATGGATGTTGTCAGTCAACCTGATGCTGATATTGCAGCGATTTTGAAAGCTTTTAACATTAAGGACGCCATTTTGAACGCTGCATATGCTTTGCAACAAGTAAAAAGCATAACTTTGATCAAATCTTGGAAAAATGTATGGCCTAACAATCCATGTCTTACAACATGTAATCCTACATCCAGCAGCGATCCAGAACCCGCTTTGGAGGCTACATTGGAACTTTGTAACGAAGTGCAACTTGCCCCCGCATCAGTTGAAGAGCTTAGAACATGGATCATGGAGGACAACCTTGATGCTGACGTGACAGACGCAGATATAATCCAGGAAGTTACAGCAGCTGATGACGACGTGATCGAGGACGCAGCGAAAGAAAAAACCTTCACCGTCAGCTGTGATGAAGCTGTATCGGCAGCTAATACTTTGTTACGTTGGTGCCAAGAGAGAGATGTGGACATGACAAAAATTTTAGTTTCAAAAGGATTGCAAGAAGCAGCAATGATGGACTGTGTACAAAAAAAGAAGCAGAAGTCAATCACAGACTTTTTCAACAACTAAATACCTTGCTGAAACACGTATGTATTAATTTTACAGGGGCCTACTTTTTTTTTTAATGAATTGTGTACTTTTATGCGTATTTTTTGGGATGTACGTAATTGAAATGCCCGCCTTATTTGTAACACTGTAAAATAAGTTTAGCTACATAAATTAAAATTGTGTTTCCTTTATTCTGTGTTTTTAATTCTTCCCAATAATTTAATGGTGATTAATACATTGTTTAAAATGATAGTTATATCTTTTTGGCAATCAAATGCATTACAGAATAGCCATTTTCGATAATCCGACGATTTTGGTAATCCGACACTACGTCAGTCCCGTACCTGTCGGACTAGCGAGGGCGGGCTGTAGATTATATAGATGTTTAAATGATAATGTGCACGAGTAGTAAAAAAGTGCCAGCCGGTATTTTCTGTATTCATTCATTTAGTGAGGAAAATATAACGAAAAAAATGGTTTATACTTGACAATTTTTGTGACAATGTATTAATCCAATTGCATAAGAACAATTTTGAAGCGGAAATTGGAGTTAAATGCGAAAAATCGTCCCTACGCTAATATAAACCCGTGTTGAGTTGGAAACAATATGGCGGCCAGCGCTCGTTGGCCACACTGTCTCTATCAAGTCACTGTACAGGAAATGCACCATCAGCGCTAGGCGATCCAGCGGCTGCACGCGAACTACAAGAGGACGCGGAGAATCAATCGGGATTTGAAAGGGACTCCAAAGTGAACGCTTATGCTATAAGGATGTAAAATTATACCTCTCCAGTTTTCCAGTTACATGTGAACTATTTTAAAGTATTAGAATCAGTGAAATTAACAATAAAACAGATGTGGTATACCTGTTTCAATCTAAAACCTTAAATTATATCTATTTCATGAACAATGAACTATAAAAGAATTGAACTTTGTCAAAGCCAAACATAACATATTTTAAAATCTTAAGATGCTATTTTTTTTTCTAATTTTATCATGTTATAATTCAACTTCAATGTGATATTATCAATAGCACATTCAAGTCCAGGCCTACCCGAGATTATCACTATTAATTATTATCATAATTATAGTATTATGATTTCAAAGCCTAATAGGCCCTAATAACTTTCAAAATGATTCAAATATAATCCCAACATGTGACTGAGCTATAGCCGATGGCATTATCTAACCAATTTATATGTAACCTATAGTAAATTCAGTGAAAAGACTATCAAACCTAACTTATGTAAAATTCAATGTTTGTAAGATATGTGACTTTAGAAATTTAAAAAGTAAAAAATAGAATCAAATCAAAGAAAGAGTGGTATATTGAAATTTCAAGCAACATGGAACGTTTATTAACAAATATTAGATAATTTAACTTGACCATACAATTTGAAACTGAATTATGCAGACTTTAAATTTTTATGTTAATTTGAGTTTTATAAAACCTAGCCTAATATGTAGACGAATGTAGGAAAAAGCCTCAAAACAGGTCCCAGAAAATATGACGTCATGTCAAAAATCAATAAAAAGTTTGCAGGTGTTCAACACGACGTGTACACGTGAAAGAATATTGAGCCCTGATTGGTTGAAGAAGCTACCCACAAAGCAGAGCAACGTTTGGCGTCAGTAGGAGTTAGTCGGCGTCAGTAAATGGAATGCGTTAACAGCAAGTAAATGCGTTAGTAGAAGAAAGGCGTCTTTTCACTTTTGATATGTATTCCATGGCATTAAGAGGTGATTCTGTTTAGATTCGATCGTAATCTTTTGTAAGTAAGAGAGCTAAGTTTTCGTGCAATTGCTTGGAAGATGTGGTGTGTTCATTGTCAAGTCGACGAACAGTGAAGGGCGAGACAGGACAAACATCGTCAGCGATGTATTAATCGCGTATTAACAGTGTTTGAAAGTGGACTTATAGACTAAAATGGTGGACTAAAAAAGACATATCGACGGACAAATGTGTTGTGAGGCTTTTGCAAGTGATTTTTGGACAGACTCAATTAAATTCAGAATTTAATTTCAGTGGTAGATTAAACGATTGTGTAAGTAAGTAATATTAAGTAAGTCTGCATACCTGTAAATTTGTATGAGTGTTATGTTGAATGAATGTGAGATGTTAAATATCAAATTGCCTATTTTGTTTAATTTATATAAAATTGAGAAATAAATAGTTTGTTTCAGCTGTCATGTCTGACTGATTATTTTGTCTTGCCATCCCATTTCATTCAGTACTTTTGCAGTCGTCGAACCCAAATTTTAGAGTCAGTGTAGTTTAAGATGTTTTTCTTTATTTTTTATAAAATTGCAAAATGTCTTGTAAGATCTCTCGGCTGATTGTCATGGCGGCGATTTTGTATTCTGTCATGCGCAGTGCACAAGATTCCGTAATACACGGCTCGGCAGTGAGATATAGCAGAGATATTGCGCACAGATTGGTATGATACATTTAATATGAAATAGAGACTACGTGAGTTGATTAACATCGCATTTGAGGTTATGTTCCATTGTTTACTTTTTTTGAAGATCGATAATAGAAGATCGTTAAGTAAAGTTTCAATTTAAACTCATTAAAGAAAAGGAACCTCAAGTGTGACTAGTTCAAGTGAGTATTTATTTCATATAAGCAGGTAATTGAGTAACATAAATATTTATATTTTTTTTTTATACTGACATTTATTTATTTATTTTTATTTTTATTTATTTATTTATGTAATAACGTTACATGTTAAGATTAATTGTGCTTCTAATAAATCGAAACCTTTACTATTTGTAATCTAATCAAAGTGTTTGATTTAGAGTAGGCCTGTGCGAGTATTTGAAGATCGAGTATTCGAACGCCGAGCTTTTTAGTATTCGGCTTGGCTCGAAAATAAAAAAAAGTTCGAAAAAATTCGAGCCGAGCTTTTTAATCGGAACCGAGAACCGATGAGCTAAAAAGTCGGTTCTAGAACCGGACCCGATTGATGTCGAATATTGACGTGCATTCGGCAATTGAAACGACCCCTTTATAGTGGTACAAAACAAAAGAGGAAAAAAGAATATTCACACATTTTCGGTTATTATAAAACTAAACTCTTCGCGTTAGTTTATCTGAACGCGACATATGTTGCAATTTAGCTCGATCGTGTGGCGATGGTGGACATGAATGCCGGTTTGATGCACTCATTTCATCAGATAATGTAGCCTTTGTAAATTAATATATATGCCTAAATTATTATTTTTTTACTATCATTGATTATAACAATCAATAATCCCTTTATTATTCATAAAAGTTAAAAAAAAAATAATAAATGATTAAAATAATTACGCAAGAAAAAGTGTCAAATAAAATTATTCGGATCCGATTAGGCATAATATTTTTTTACGATTGACTAGGATTGCGTTAACGCTCGGAATATTATATGTTTTGTTTCTGAACGTTCAATTCGGATGAGTTCAGAAATAATCGGAACTTCAATCATCGAAAATTTCATTCGACGGCGTCAGTTTAGTCCCGCCGAAGTCTGAACAACTTGTTAGAACAAAGTAATATCAAGTTAATAACGCTTTGTGTAAATACGTACAGTATTCAGTTTTAGTGCAGAGTTTTATTCATTTTGTTTTAGTTACCGCAATTAGTTAATACAGAAGAGCGCCGATTTTTAGAAACAAATTGGGACCGAGGGACTTCTGATAACCAATTTGTTCGGGTAATTAAATTCACAAATTCACTGTGAACTCACTAACGACTGACAGCAACTGTCGGCCATGTGCTCGGCTGACTCAACAGCGACCGCTGTTCCGTTGAGCGCACAAACTCCCTGAAGTTTACAACTCGGCTGATTATGCGAGTAAAAAACTTTAAATTCGGAATTATTACTTGTAGTACTGTAATGTACTTATTTATTTACAGTACATTTCTGCTTTCAGATAATCAACGCTCTACTGAATTAACATATTAATTTGATTAAGTTTAGTTAGTTGAGGATATGTGGAAACTTAATCGGAGTAGGCTAGTCTTTTCATCAATGGCATCGAAAATGTGGCAATATTTTATAATAGACGTTGAGAGTGACTCTTTGTCCGTAATTTAACTTAGCTGAATACTTTTATTGAAGTGAAAACTTCTATATATATATATATATCCTTGTGTATAGTATGTATGAAGAACAAGGACCGATGACAATGCAATATTAATTTTTTGGGTGTAGTAAGTGAGCACTGATCATGGTCCCCAGAACACGACGTGATTTTCACCCCCTTCAAAACGTCGGATTGATTTGAAACTTTGCACACTTATCAAGGACCGATGACAATGCAATATTAATTTTGTTGTGTGTAGTAAGTGAGCACTGAGCATGGTCCCCAAAACACGTTTTCAGTTGTCATTAAAAACTTTATATACATGGTGATTCACGACGATATACAAAAACTTCGGGAGCTCATTAATTTTGTTGGATGTAATAAGTGAGCACTGATCATGGTCCCCAGACTAAAAAATAAGAATGTAAATAATACATATATATATTAGGCCTACTTTTTTTACTCTAGTGCTGTTAAAATTAAGTATTTATCGTTTTAATCCCCGATTGTTACCTAGTACTACATTGAAGTAAGTAATAAGAAAGCTCGGCTCATCAAAAGCTCGAGTTCGTGAGCTATATAAAAAGCTCGGCTCGGCTCGGCTCGAACTCAAAAATCTAGGCTCTCACAGGCCTAATTTAGAGTAGATATTAATGTTACCCTATATGAAGGCAAGGGGAAATAGTAACTCTGATAAATATTAATTTATAAATGACTCCACCACTTAGAACAGCAATCATTAGTAAAGATAATTTATACTGTATATATTTATAAACAAAACAACTAATTTGTCCATTTTGTATCCTACTCCTTGATCACAATATTAAATTTAAGAACTATAACATACCTTGCATTTGTGAAGGGGCCCCACTAATGAAGGGTTTACCAAAAATACATAAGCCTGAAATCCCTATCAGACCTCTAGTGAATTTTACTACCGCCCCCCTCATACAAATTGTCAAAGGAGCTTGACAGAATAATTCGTAAGAATATACAATTTTCTAATTGCCATAGCCTAAAAAGTAGTTCCGATTTAATACAAAAATTGCTAATGTTCAAATTAAATCTAACCACAAACTAATTTCTTTTGACATCACAAATATGTATACGAATATCCCTGTTAAAGAGACATTAATTCTGTTAAAAGAAAAACTTATTGAAAAAGGAACTCTCGAACCGGGAGCAATAAATGAACTAACTGATCTAACTAAGATTATAATGGATCAAAATTATTTTAGTTTTGACAACAAATATTACACTCAAGACTCTGGGCTGGCGATGGGTGCACCATTGTCTAGCATTCTGTCCGAAGTATATCTAGATCATTTTGAGAACAAATATATTATGTCCATTAACAACAAATTCTTAAACAGAATATGTTATTACTACAGATATGTCGATGACACGCTACTCCTCTTTAATGGTACCCATAGACAAATAGAAATGTTTGCTAATTATTTGAACAATATAAACGACACTATAAAATTTACACATGAGGTAGAAACCCAAAACAAAACAATAAATTATTTGGACCTGACAATATCCAATAGCAACGGTAAACACCACTTTAATATATACAGGAAACCTACCACAACAACCAACGTCATACATAATTCTTCCCACCACCCCAGATCGCACAAAATGGCTGCATTTAACTTTCTAGTTAAACGGCTATTCGACGTCCCACTATCCGTCTCTAACAGAACTAATGAAATTAACACTATCAAGTTCATTGCTCTAGAGAACGGCTATAACCCGAACATCATTAATAATATAATGAAGAAATACAGAAGGACACTTACGAATCGCGTATCTCACAAGGAAAAGAAGAAATATGTATGTATGACTTACAGTGGAGTATTCCACAATCAAATCAATAATATTTTTAAGCAACATAACTACACTTTAACTTGTCGAACACGCAATAACATAGGAACCTTGTTACAGCGACCACCAAAAGAAGAGGACAATGTTTACAATAAGAGTGGTATTTACAAAATACATTGCAATGATTGCCCTAAATCCTATATAGGACAAACAGGCAGGTCATTTTTACAAAGATTCCGGGAACACAAACCCAAAAATACCTTTAAACAGACTTCAACGTTTGCAGAACATTTGGTGGAAACAGGACACCTGTACTCTTCAATCCAGAAAAACATGGAAATAATAAAAGTTTGTAACAAGGGCAGGGAAATGGATGTTCTGGAAGAGTTCCACATATATAAGAACTATATAAACAATCCATCAGAAATACTAAACGATAAGTTAAAATTCAAATCAAACTCTTTATATGACCTGATAATAGATTTAGACAATGGAAGTTCCAAACGTAGTATTCCCCCACCACCTAATCAGAACAGTTGAATTCAGTCCAGCTCCGGTTCTAGACGTGAAAGGATGCATCCAAATTTTAATTTTAATTTGCAATTAACCGACAAGCCATATAATCATGGTGCACCATTCGTGTTTAATGTGAAGTATAATGTGTATGTGCGTATAAGTGTATGTGTAATTTAATTTATTTGTATATGAGGACTCGTAAATGACCCAGTGAGGCTCGAAACCGCGGTCGTCAATATATAAGACGTACAAAACGTACATAGATCACAAATGCAAGGTATGTTATAGTTCTTAAAACTAATTTGTGTCGCCTGTATATATTTATAAACAAAACAACAAATTTGTGACACCCTGTATATATTTATAAACAAAACAAATAATTTGTTACACCCTGTATATATTTATAAACAAAACAACTCATTTTTTCACTTTCTGTTCACTAAGAAAACGTCTTTATCACTTTTATATGACCCTTTCTTCAGTGAAAAATGTAGTGTGTACAGCAGAGAGGACAGTTATTTAGAGTGGACACTGGGGTCTTGCCGGCTGGCCGCTCAAGATGGCGGCTACTCCACTGATCTTGGCCAGTACCGCGCGTAATCCGGTCCACTCATTGCCGTGAACTGGTGGTTATCAAAATATAAATTAACAAAATTCTTTGCAAAAATAATCAAAAACCTCTACATTACATAAATAGTTAACTAACAAAATCACTCTTTGCAATAATAGCTTGCTAAATGGCGCGACGAGCCAGCTACAGCGCAGCATTTAAAACGCTTTAAATAATCGATGATTGCTAAGTAAGTACTAACGGTAAATGAAAATGGATTTCAGATATGAAACAATAAACTCTATGGCAACATATCTTAGCAGATTTTTTTTTTTTTTCTTTTACCAAATAATAAATTTTTTCTCTCGCATGTCGAAAATTTAATGTTTGTTTGTTTTTTAATTAAATTTATGTTTCAGAAAAACATTTTTCTCATTCGACAGTGTTAAGTTTTGTACATTTTAAAGCACACTGTTGCCTTCAGCAAGGTTTCGTCCTTCTAACTGTGAAGTTTAATAATTTTTTTACGTGTTTAGAGGTATAAATGACGTGAAATTTAAGCGGTGTCGATGTCTCGCATTACTCAAGAGCAGCGTTCTTGCCGAGTTTTGGCCGCTAATGGCATACTCTACCGGCTTCACTGCTCCGCATGCATTCAGTATAAGGAAATCCACTCTATATAATTCTTTCCTTTCTGGTGCACAGTGAAGAACAGAAGTCTATATTATTTGTTGAGGTTGTACTGACATAACGGTACAAATTCCATGTCATTAACACTATAGAATACCAACAAAAACAGCTGTCTACATTTGACCTTCATTCCAAATCAAGGACTATTTTGAATCACCTCAATCAATGTATAACCTATCCCAATAGAAAATTAATAGCCTAGGCATTCAAAATTTAACTATACCAGTAAACTCAAGTCAGAAACCTATGTGAATGTAATAATAATTAAATTTCCAGTGTATTGTACTAAGACATAATAATAACAAACCTGTAACATAATTATAGCCTAGTTCTACCACATCAGTCGATAGTATAACCTAACTGCAAAAATGTAAATCCCAGTTTGTGGATAACTTGATACAAAAACAATTTATCACAATAATAATACAAACACAGCCTTTTATTTTATTCACATCACTTTATTGTATTTGAAATATTATTAGAAAACACTTCCTAAATGTAATAACCTTAGATTTAATATAGGAACACAGGACCACAGAAAATAAATAATTGGTACACGTAAATAAACAATTACCAACTGTACACTAGAACAGATATCAGATGTTCAAAACATAATTGAAAGTAAAAACTAGATATATTTAGAGATAAATTATACCTTTGACAGTTGTAAAATCACATCTTTTATTAAATAATCTATATTTATATAAAAGCCAAAACCCACTGACTCACTGACTCACTCATCACGATTTCTCAAAAACTACCGAACGGATTGGAATGAAATTTGGTATGTAGCTTCCTCTAGGGCCATAGGTGCTCACTAGGAAAGGGTTTGAAAAAATTCGAAATTTTAGGTGGGGTTTTGGGGTGATCAAAGTTGTTAAAAAACGATTTCTTCAAAACTACCGAATGGATTGGAATGAAATTTGGTATGTAGCTTCCTCTAGGGCCATAGGTGCTCACTAAGAAAGGGTATGAAAAATTTCGAAATTTTAGGAGGGGTTTGGGGGGATCAAAGTTTCTAAAATCATAGTTTCAGATCTTTTATTATTATGACAATAGTGCTTTTATTATTTAAGATCTATATATATATATAAGCCAAATACCACTCACTGACTGAACACTTAAAAAGAATACAATTACGTTAAAAAGACTGAAAAAACCAACCACCACGGGCAACGCCGTACGGGTCAGCTAGTAGACACAAAATTATGTAAACTTGTAGCGTAAGTGTTAGGTAACGATTTAGAATAATTAACTGTAGGATTAAGAATCCAATGTCCCAATAGCTTTCTGCTAAGAAATGAGTTATAATGTATGTTTCGCGAATTTTTAAATAAACCTTTAACTAATCCAATTCCAATAACCAACGATTAAGTATCGTACTGCGATAATAATTCACGACATTTATTCTTTGAGAAAATGAATTAACTAAATAAAAATATGAAGAAAAGAACGGATTACTTTAATCACCGCCAAACAGTTCAAGTCCAACTTCATGAGTTGAATTCAAGCCAAAGATATCAATGCGCCGGAACGTCCAAACGCCGCGTCCTTTTAAAAAAGCATTCAAGTTATTTAGCGTCTTCCAGAGTGGACAGTTGTGTAGTAAAGTGTCTCGTCATTTATTTAAATTTTTCTATTCAAATAAACAGTGCAGAGTCAGTGAATGTATTCTAGAGAATGGTATACTCTGTAGTAACATACCTTAGAACAATTTTAATCCCTAAAATCAGCAAAGAACTGTACCAAATAAACAATTTAAATAGAATTTTTTTTAGACCGAAGCAATAACGTTATTTCATATTAAGCTAATAAATTCAGAGTGTAATTATTTAAATAGGTGTGCTTAACCAGTCAAGTGTCTACCCGAGAATTTATCAGAATAATTTTTCTATAAAACAATTATTACAAATCTGATCTGAGCTAAGCCATAGGGCAAATTAAAACAATTGTGTACCTATAAATGAACATTAATGAAACTGAAAGGCAATCTCAAATTCACATATTTAATCCTATGTATCTTAACTCAATAAATTATTACCTATCGTTATTAATATAATAACATCTTCTCCTATTTTATTTGATAAATATTAAGTTAGTTATTAGAGTCCATAAGACTTAATTTAAAGTAAAAGGCATTTCCATGTTACAGTGAAATACCGTAAGTTAAAATCATTTCAAAATTATAAATAGCTCACAACGTGAGACTTTTCAAAATGAATGTACAGTTATAAGGTTAATACAAAGTTATAACATATATTTATAATGGTTGGATGCAGTTGGAGACAAAAAACAATGCGTAAGGTCTCTTTACTTCTCCTCTCAGTCACATTCCCAGAGTGAGAAATCTGTACATACCATTAGCCTACAATCTTACTACATATTTTTATAAGGTTCTTATCTAGATTAGAGAGATCAAAAAATTTCCAAGAGTCATTTAACTAGCCTTCTACAGAGTGGCGCACATACAACCGTCTCGAACCAGGTAAACAAGTTTGTGGCACACATACAACCGCCCCTCTGTCCCGACTTGTCACCATGTGACTATTTCCTGTAGAGATTTCTAAAAGCAAAAGTCTACCACAACAATTCCAGATCACTTGACAAATTAATAAATAACCTGAAGAGACTTCTTACATCTCTCAAAGTGTATTGAAAACTGTTTCCAATAACATACTCAGATGTGCACAACTTTGCTTGATCACAGATTTTAAATTCATTAAATTGTAAACTTCTTTAAACTGTAAAGTAATTTACGCTCGTATATTTCATTTATTGATATTCCTTTTGGGGAGGGGGCGGTTTTATGTGCGCTACAAACTTGTTTAACTGGTTCGGGTCTTTTTTATATGCCCCACTCTGTATAACTTGAATTATTTTCTTTTTTGCAATCTCAAATATTTGATAATTAAAAAAATCCTCTCCAGATTCAAATTTCATTATATTCCAGGAAAACTGAAAAGCAACAAGTAGTTATTAAAGACGTTGAAGGTGATCACCTGTCTATAATAAGTAAAGAGAAAAAAGGTGATATTGCTTCAAAGAAAAGTATGAGCCCTTCTGTAAAAGATAAGACCACAGAAGAAGAACCTGGTTAGTTAACTCTTATAGTACTGAACATAATTACAATAATCCAATTTAATACTTTAGTATTTAGCTGGTCGGTAGTACTGAATGAAGATAAACATTTTTTTCAAACCTACAATCAGTGTTCAGAAAAGGGTAAGGACAAAGATACAGATTGGTGCAAGATAAGGCAAACGAAACATTCCAGCTGATTATGAAATAATTATAATAATAATATTCAATAGGTGTATTTATTTTTATTTGAATTACTGTTTGTTTTCAAATTAATATGACACTGTTTGAGATCGCATTCGGTGCATATTTTAGTCGTTATAGCATTAGATAAAATAAACTACTTCTCTTAGTGACATAATAAATTAATTTGAAGATTTTATAGAGTTCCAACTGCCAGAAAAACAATACTATCATTGGTAAGACTGTTTGGAGAAAAATTGACTGTTTCACAAAAAAAATTCTGGTAGAAAATAAGCATTAGAACAAATGACAATGATAGGCAAGTTTTCAGACAATGTTCCCCAATCTCCAAAGAAGAAATAAGGCAGATTAGTCCCTGGACATCAACTATTGATTGTGTGCAAGCCATTATTTAGCACAACCACTATCAACAAAGATCTAGTGGTTATTGTTATATAAGGTGGTAGGCGCCTGTCACGTCATCAGAGTCGGTCCCTTCGACTCTCAATTTTCCTCTATTTTACACACTTTTGTATGAGTTCAAGAGCTGGAGCTTCTCTGCTGAACTACCTAGCCTGTATGGATTCAGTCAACTTTACAACTGTGATCTTTCATCTCGTGTAAGGAACAGACCATTTTAGTTTTTCACTCGAGCTTCACATGCTGCTGCATTCCTCCAGTATGCCTACCTGGACTCCTTGTAGCACCTCTTTGCACCATGTTATGGTCGGAAAACCTCTCTGAAGTGTGCTGGGTGACAAGTTAAGTTAAATTACTCAATGTCTTTTTTAATATTTTTTCAAGTAACCTTGGTTCAAAGTGGACTCGCTTGCCTTCCATTAGTACGAATGTCCAAGGACGTGCTGGACCCCTTTAGGGAGAGAGGTAGAAAATTACTTGGAAGAGGGTGCGACTTTTCAAAGACATGTAATAGGTGTTTGTCATAAAAATTGTCTAACAGTTGTTTGTTTATAAAGGTTTTCCATTTTGCTGCACACTTAAATTAGGTACACGTTTTTTTTTTTTAACATGTACAATGTTTGGTTGAAGAAAAGAGTGCTAGCAATTATTTGGTTTGATATGGACAAATAGAAACATAAAATGCAAACTCATAGTAAAATACAGTCACATTTAGTTCCGAGTGCTAAGTGACTTTTTAATGCTAATTAGGGCAGTATATTTATTTATTACAAAACTTCAAAGTAGCGGCTACGGCTACTCTATTGTACTTTGGTGCAGTGTAGATTCGCCGAATACTTCGAATCCACATTGTGAGTCCAGTCCAGTACTGATAGCGTATTCGCAGTAGCCCCGGTAGCGGTAGAGTTGGAATGAAATGGAATGTAACGAGGAAATATAAACCCGGCAATCGCCGGGCAATATCGGCGGCCGTGGCAATCGCGTAGACGAATGTATTTGCAGAGATCGGCGGTGGCCGGGCTCGGAATCGGAATTGACTCGATGCCGATTCCAGTGCCGAGAATCGGTGGAATCGATTTTTGGAATCGAGAATGGACCCATCCCTATACAAAACAGATAGTAGAATTACAAACTATATCTAGACTGGTTTAATATGCTAATAAAAGATAATAAATCAAACAGATTCATATTTTGTTCATTTAGGTACAATGGATTATTTTCAAGCTAGTTATCACTCTTTCTAGAAGCATCTCAAGACATAAATTCCCACTATGATTTCTATTTAAAAAAATAATGCCTTATTAATCCAGTCTCACAGATTTCCAACACTTTGGCTTTTTAGTTGTGTTTGTTGATAATTAAGTTTTAATCAATAAGTTATAAAGTACTTACTGTACACCGTCTGTGACTTCTATATTTTTCCTTACTACGCATTTCGAGGCTTAAGTCCCATCTTCAGATGATCCCTCTATTTTAGGTCGTCAAACATTAAACACTAAAAACATGTACATTACTTGACACACACATTACACAACATTCAGCGGCCGCGCACCTGAACGTTCTTGATACTTATACTCGAACACGAGTTTTAAATTAAGTTTTAAGTAATCCTCATGTGATGAAATTATTGTTTTTTGGAAATCACAACAGAATTTCTCATAAAATTCAACTCTCCTGTTATAGTCGTCCTTTTAATTTTGTTATATTTGTCTGCCCGTGTTTCACAGGCAGGGCCCCGTCCTTAGGAATGTAGGCACTCAGGGCAAGCTTACATTGGGTGCCCTCTACCGTACTGGGTTGAACTCATTCTATGGACTTGTTTTTTAGTCATGAATGTTTGGTACATAAGAATAGAAACAGTGAAACAAAATTGATTTTTTTAAATAATTTTGTAATAATTGAGTAGGCCTAAATGCAAGAAGAGCTTAAAAGATATATAATATTGTATCACATAATAATTACATTTGAAAATAAAAATTACATTCAAAATAGAGATAAAATAAAAGCATATCAAATTAATACAGGAACAATAGGACGAGCCTGCTTTTGGCCTTTGCTAGTATTATTGACCTTTAAATTGGAATTGTTCTTGCTTTTATTTTCTCAAAATTTTTAATAATTTCATTCAGTATTGAGTCGTTTTGTGACTTCATTGTCGATGGCAAGTATTGCGAGCGAGGACAATCTTTCTTGCATAATTGATTTACGCAAGTAAGTTTTTATTAATTTTAATTTAATGACGCTACACTCACTAGTTGCCATTAAAACTGGAATAGTAAGAAGAAAATGTAGAGAAATCCACAAGTTAGTAAGTGGGTCTCTTCGATCCGTTTTATTTATAATTCTTAAGACTTCAAGAGGAGACATTTGTTTTTCATTCGGAGATTCCCTCCCTAGGTTAATATATTCGATTTTATTGTCGACTTTACACCTAGAAGACAATACAAAATTTTGATCGTCAGCTTATGGCACCGCCCCTCTTGATGTGGTGCCCAGGGCAGCTGACCTACTTGCCCCCCCCCCCCCCCATAGGGATGGCCCTGTTCACAGCCTTATTCGCTTTACCACCTTTTGGGATAACAGTATGTGGCGGTGGTTGCTTCAGAATATATATTTATTTTTAAGGATTTTAAAGAAGATTTCCATCAATGGAAAAGTTCCGGGTTCAATTCCCATTGACCCCGAATAATTTTCTAAATAGTTTCTTAACAGACATCATTGGCTGTGGTTCGGATTCCTCGTAAAACTGTAGGTCCCGTCTTGATTAGCCTTAAGTGCAAAACAGCAGGACGTTAAACACAATAAAAACAATAATAATAAAAAAAAATGAAGAAGATTTTCACAAAATGCTACATGCTCGCCCTTGCTTCGGTTCAAGTGCATCGTATTTAATGAGGTTGACTTACTGTTAGCTATAACCAACCTGAGTACCTATGTTGTTGAGTGTCCAACTCCCACTGTGTCATTTTCTAATTACTATTGTAAGTGTCTCTATGAAGCTGACAACCTTTCTTATCAATCGGTTAAATTTTCCACGATGCCTTGAAAAATAACTAATACTTTAACAAGCAAGTCTATGTCGAACAAAATATATTAATTCATTTTATTTTATGTTACAGGAAAAGCATATACTGTATACTCAAAATTTGTTCATAAATTCATTAAAACCCAACCATTGAATCCAGTTGAAGTAGATTTGAATCGAGAGAAACCTAAAGTAGAAAAAAAAGGCTGGTTGATTGCTGCATGGTAAGAAATTTGTATTGTTCCTATACTGAAACACTATTATGGTATGTAGATTAACAGTAACCATCAGCATAGTAAATTGTATGTGTTTTTTGGAAAAGCAGGATATTTGCAACACGGGCAAGTGTAGGATTAATGCAATTTTGTGGAGGGGAGGCGGTTGGTTAAAAGATGCAACAAACCGGGCAATCCGGGGATTTTATGGAAAAATATTTACGTTTTCCCACTCATCACCCGAATATCAAAGGGCCCCGAATATTGCTCCTCACAGGTCTATAATACCTCGTTTCTCTTCTCTTATCTAAGTCCTTTTTTTCAATGTACTTATAATTATAGGTTATTGTGAGATGTACCCTCCTTTTTATATAAATATACAGGATGTAAAATAAGTCGTAATACACCTCGATATAATTTAAATGGATTGATATATCAACGTTAAACTTCTACCATACATATTATAACACTTTTTATGGTGTTTAAGGGGGTTAAAAATGTTGCCCCCTTAAAAAGGGAGGGGCAACTTTCATTTTTTAAATGGCAATCCTTATCTTGTGACATATCATTTCAAACCCCTTAAAAAATTTATTTTATTTTAGGCCTTCTTTTTTTTTATCACAAAAATACTTGGTTGTTAAAGGATATCAATTTGATGTATCACAAGCCATATGTGTTTATTACACATTTTTGAGTTGGGGGTGGTATGAGGGAAATAGGAGTGTTTTTGGATTTTGTAAATAGGCTGTCTAAGTTTGCCCCTGACGGTTAATAACTGTCCCTAGGGCAGATGTAGCACTTCTCTTTCCGTCTTTTAAACAATATAAAGTTAAAAAAATAATGTACAACTTTATTTTTGAGTGTAGCTGATTTTTATTTTCTTGCCACAGAAATTCGTGGTTTTTAAAGTGCTTTCCAATGATATGTCATAAGATAGGGGTTGCCATTTAAAAATGAAAGTTGCTCTCCTCTCTTTCTAAGAGGGACAATGTTTTTAACCCCTTAACCCTACAACTGTTAGAACTGTCTACTTGAGGCTTCTCAGCGTTAGACTGCTCAAACTTAGTAGTCTTGTGACAATTCAACTTGTATTGAATATTTCACATACTAAAAATCATCTAATCGCAATAAAACAAAAACCGTGGGAAAGGAAATGATTTAAACTTTAATTTTTTACTTACAAATTTGTTCTAAAACGTATATTTACATATGTAATCATCGTCTTAAAATTGTAGTTTTCTAAATCAATTGATGCCGCGCGAGAAAGCAATAGGAAATTACACAAATACATCACTTCTCTAAAGCTCAATATCGCTCGACAGAACTGCTTTGAAAATAATATAAAAATACCTTTGGATTCGTCAAGATTTGAACTTTCTAAAACTGCCTTCCAATCACGCCAATCAGACATCCCTCTTATAATTCCGAAAATATAGAGTTTTCTATAAACCCTTGCAATTGGACAGTTTTCAACCAATGAAAAAGCACATTTTGCATTCGAGATATCTGTTACAATTCGATATATATGTGTAGATATATACGTTAATGTCGATTTGTAGGGACAACTTCGACCTTTTGTTTCGTGCAAAGTAAACCACATTTACTGTAACGGTTTTATTCGTAAAGTCCTGGGAAATGCCTTGTCCCACAGTATAGGCACACGGACGTTGTATAGACTTCGTACGTGAGAGTTTATATTCGTTTGATCTAATTTTATGATTCAAGTAAAACTAAATGAAATACGTTTATAAAAGAATAATTTACAAAAGTATACAGTTTTAAATTCTTTGATTTATTCTCTACACTTTATTATAATAATATTTAATTTTTGGGCAAAGCATATATATTCCTAAATTACTAGTCAAACTAGGCCTAATTTTGTTAGCAGTCTTGTAGTAGGAACATAAAAACTGGTGTTTTCAAAATAAGAAATTTGAAATTGATATATATATAATTTTATACAGTTCTATTTAGAACTAAATTACAAAACTTTTGAACATTTTGAAAAAAAAAGTACAAAAAATGTTTACTACTTTTTATGTAGGCCTTAAGTTGAACTTTTTCTTTCGTTACAGATCATGTTTTGTTTCTTGAGCCAATAACTTTGTAAATTTTACATCAATCAATTTTTTATTGGCATATATGAATTCTTTGAATCTTCCTTTACTAAAAAGCTGTAAAACACTTTTGGATTAGGATATAATTACTATATTTTCCGAATTTTTGAAAATATGCTTGCAACACGTATGTATATTTGGCATTGCAAAAAATTAGAGCGAACAGTTTAAGATTTAAACACCAAAATAAGTGTTATAATAGGTATGGTAGAGGTGTTATATTGATACAGCAATCCATTTAAATTAGATCGTGGTGTATCATGACTTATTCACATTCTGTATAATAAATAGAGTAGTAATATTAATCGTGGAGTCAAATTATAGTGAAGGTGCTATATGGCTTGTGTTCAAAGAATATGCTGAAGTTAGGATTCAGGTAATCAAGGGGCAGGGACGCTAGTTTGGCTGATGGAATAAGTTTGTTAGCCACCTTGGACTGGAGCAGACTATAAATCACTGTAGGATGGTCCTGTGGTATTGCCTGCACCCAGAGAGCATAAGGAGATCACTCTGGCAAGAGAAATTAGATGTCTTGGCACAGGAACGCATCTGTAAGCAATGTCACTATTTAAAAACTTGTTCGTATTTAGACTACTTATCGTTAACTCTTGCCTACTTGATATACATGCTTTACGTTTGTAAATACTGCTACAGTAAATCTTACCTCATCCAATTTTAAAAAATGTTCCCCTAATCTATTTATTACGGTACATTACTTTTATTAATTTTAGTGTCAGTTGCCCCTTCTTAATCTATTTCTAACAGCAGCCAAATTAGTTGTTAGTTATGACTTTCCATTTGCTTGAAATGAACTTAAATTAAAACATCTTTTACCAAAAAAATATTCAAATTTTTTTACAATTTTATCAAAGTTAAAAATTATTGCCCATTTAATACAAGGGTAAGTCAATAAGTAAAGTGAAATTGAAACAAATCTATATATTTATTGTACAGTAGAGCGTCGAAAATCCGAACTAATTGGGACCGAGGGGGGTTCGGATTATCAATTTGTTCGGATTTTTGAAAACAACCAAGAAAATGCCATTTAGGCTAAAATATATGCCCTTTAATCGATTAAAGTGGTTTGCAGTACAAGCGGTAATGTAATTACAATACAGTATGTAAGACTACTTACATAATATGATTTAGAAAACCTGCACAAACACAGTAGGGCCAACATGCCAACATGATTACACTTGTACAGTAAATCTCAATTACAGTACAGTACATAATTAAAAGATCACTTGTACATTATAGTTAACAAAAACTAAAAATAAAAAAATACTGTAGGCCTACAGTACACTACTGTATGTACAACACACTGTTATAATGATTAAACAAAGAGAAATTAATAAACTTTCTGTATGTTTATTGCTACTGCTAAAGCAGCTTATTAGCGTGACAGTGAAAATACTGACAGCCAGTCTGCAGTGAGGGCGTGTGATAATAATGTCAAACTGCGATGAAGATTTTTGTGAAATTTTTAACGACGCAATAATTGGAATTTGCGAAAACGAAAATAATTTAATTTAATAATTTGCTCTACTGTACTTACATAAATAATAGTAGCATTACTTTTCAACATAATCCTCTCCTACTTCTATGCACTTAGTCCATCTTTTAACAAGCATTTCAATTCCTTCCTGGAAGAAGGTTTTTGGTCTCGTGTTCAGAAAATTTGTTCTTTTAATGGGCCAAAAAGATGAAAATCGCTCGGAGCCAGGTACGTACTATATGGAGGGTGGTAGTTGAAAACCGAGATTTTGAAGGCACCGGACTGTGTTTTTGGCTATATGGGGTCAAGCGTTATCCTGAAGCAAAATCACGCCATTTGGAAGTTTACCACGTCTTTTGGATTCGATTTTTAGCTTCAATAGCTCGCAGTAGCTGTGGCTATTTAGAGTTTGACCTGTAGGTTTGGAGCCAACCAAAATCGGACCTTCCATATCCCAGAATGTCGACATCATAACCTTTCCTGCAGACATCTGAGTTTTGAACTTTTTTGCTGTGGGAGATGAAGGATGTTTCCACACCAAACTTAGTCGTTTACTTTCTAGTTCACCCATGTCTCATTAACTGTTATTATTCGGTTAAGATATGAGTTTTCTTCTTCTTCTTCTTCTTCATAATGTGCAATCAGACAAAGGAGAACTCATTTCACACTGTATTTTAAACACAATTAGCTAACAATTAAACAATACTTACAACGAACAGCTGATAGACGTTATGAGTTGTAGCAAAACAATCAGCGCTGCCATAGATGTGATTCAGAGGGAAAACAAAATTTCCTTTACTTTCCCTCGTATATTTCATTTAGACACATTAAAATTGATCTTGGGAATTTAAATTTTATACTGTTACAATTGCCATCCTACAATACTGAGTTGATTTTATTAAAAAAAAACATAGCTTATTCTAAGTTTCATTTAGTGATTATAATTTTAACTATAATTATTTTTCAATTTTCTGTTTCAGGGTTGCATCTCAGTTGGTTATTTTTATTTGTGGATTCTTTATTATTATGTACGGACTGAAATTGGGTAAAGTTAGAAGTGAACTGTGGTTAGTAACAGTGGCAAGTGGTATTGGTCAAGACATATTTTTGTCTACACCCTTAAAGATCCTTATCGTAGCATTTATGTTAGGTTTTGCTCACGGTGTAAGTATTTCTATGCAAGAGATAGTTTGTAAGCTGTGTAAATGTGTTTGAAAACTCTTGTTAAGATTAATAGGGTTAGGATCAAGAACTAAATATAGAAAATACAAATATTATAATAAAGAATAGTTTAGGATTTACTATCCCAAGACAAAGACACAGAAAGTAGAGTAACATTGGGTAATACTGCCAAATGTTGTGAAATAGCTGACTCGAGCAAGACACACTTAAAGAGACACTCTTGGACAATCTGGCAAACTATAAAAGGGTTATACTGACGTAGATCCAGGTCACCTTTGTATGACGAGCGGAGACTCTGTGGAAGAAAGACTCTGTGAGACGGCGAAGGCTCTGCTGATCGGGTGCCACGAGAATTCCAGTTGGAACACATTGGTAAATAGGTAGGCAAACAGATTGTCAAATATCCATCATTAATAAAGTGGTTATGTTTCTTTTTGGTTTAATTAAAGTAGAAGCACGTTCGAGTCGCTAATACATGGGCATAGCTATTCTTTGGGTGTTTTGTCTTGGGGTAGCATTGCCAAATTATTTTTTATTATAATATTTGAATTCTCTATATTTAGTTCTTTATTAATATGTATACTCAATATATATATATATATACTATGTATACTCACTTTATTTAACAATGCCTCAGGCTTACGTTGTATATTTAGTTTTTTGTCTTAACTTAAGATTAGCACTTAATGCGAGTTCTGTATTGAGTCTTACATCCAACATATAAATACAGTAGAACCTCGGTATTGTTATTGAATTTTAACTGCATGGTTCTTTGACGTTAATGTTAACTTACATAAAACTGCTGATTTGGATTTATTACAAAATGTAGGCCTATATATATATTTTTTTCATTATACTGTACAGAAAAAGCTGTTTTCTATCTGCATAGACCTGGGTGGAAAGCCATAGGACATAAAACTCACGCATAATTCTCGGTTTTCTCGGTAAATTGTAATCGCATTCCCGGTAATTTTATTGCTTAACCCTCCAAGTGGCAACCCACACAATTGTGTGGTCATGGACAACACAACTTGTATTTAATATTTCATCCACAATTTTTTTTAAGTTTCACTTATTTACCTGAACGAAGCAAGGTACAACAGCTATACAAAAGTTTTACATATTTACCTGAACAAAACCAGTTACGACAGCTATAAAAAGATTTACTTATTTACCTGTCCGAAGCCAGGTACGAAAGCTTAAAAAATTCTACTTATTTACCTAAACAAAGCCTGGTACAACAGATATAAACAAGTTTTACATATTTATCTGAATGGGGGCAGGTACGACTGCTATAAAATAGTGTTACATATTTACCTGAACGAAGTCTGATACGACAGCTATAAAACAAGTTGTACTTATTTACCTTAAAGAAGCCAGGTACGACAGCTATAAGAACGAAGTGTATAGTATATGCTGCCACACAAACAATGGGGTGGCATTGAGGGGGCATGACAACAAGGAACAACAAACATTAAATTGATTTTACCGTTCTCCAGTTTATTTTACAAATAAGAACTAGTGAAAAGATGGAACACTTTTCCGAGACTTTGGCTCGTCTGGACAGAACACACGAATTGAAAAAAAATTTAAATTAAAATTACTTTTTATTTGTTACAGTTAAAAATTAGTAATCCCGACGCGCTACGACTTTTTAACTGTCAAAATCGGATTTTCAAAATTTTGATCCAAAAACGTGACTCCGACGCTCTTCGACTTTTTAAGTGTCAAAATCGATTTTCCCGTACCCAAAAACATATAAAACGTTATCCCACAGAGAATTTTCAAAATTTTGATCCATAAACGTGATCCCGAGGTGCTACGACTTTTTAACTGTAGAAATATGTTTTCCCGTACCCAAAAACATATAAAATGATACCCCACACTGTATTCTCAAAATGTTGACCCAAAAACGGGACCCCGAAGCCCGACTTTTTAACTGTCAAAATCGATTTTTCCGTACCCAAAAACATATAAAACGTTACCTCACACAGAATTTTCAAAATTTTGATTGATAAACGTGATCCCGAAGCGCTACGACTTTTTAACTGACAAAATATGTTTTCGCATACCCAAAAACATATAAAACGATATCCCCATACTAAATTTTTTAAATGTTTATCCAAACATGTGACTCCGATGCGCTGCGATTTTTTAACTGTCAAAATCGGTTTTCCCGTAGCCAAAAACAATACCAAAAAAATTTTCACCCAAAAACGTGACCCCGAAGCGCTAGGAGTTTTTAACTGTCAAAATTGGTTTTCGTGTATTCAAAAAACATATAAAACAATACCCCACACTGAACTTTTAAAATTTTTATCCATAAACGTGATCCCGAAGCGCAAAGATTTTTTAATTGTCAAAAACGATATTCCCGTACCCAAAAACATATATAAGACGTTACTCTACAAAGAATTTTCTAAATGTTGAACCAATATTTTCAAAAGTTTGGCCCAAATACGTAACCCCGATGCGCTACGATATTTAAACTCTCAAAATCAGTTTTCCCGTACCCAAAAACATATAAAACGATACCCCACACTCAACTTTCAAAATTTGTATCCATAAATGTGAACCCGAAGCGCTACGATTTTTAAATGTCAAAAACGATATTCCCGTACCCAGAAACATATATAAGACGTTACCCTACAAAGAATTTTCTAAATGTTGACCCAGTATTTTCAAAAGTTTGACCCAAATATATAACCCCGATGCGCTACGACTTTTAAACCCTCAAAATCAGTTTTCCCGTACCCAAAAACATATAAAACGATACCCCACACTGTATTTTCAAAATATCGAAAATGAATTTTTTAACTCGCCCGGTAAGTTTTTCCATGCTTGCATAAAAGTCTCGCACTCGGCCGCGCACGGAAAAACCCTATTTATCTAAACAACACAGAAATTATAGTCAACCGCACAACCACAATGAGGTAACAAACAAATAACAAACGAATAACAAACTCGTAATCAACCTCGCTTAAAATCTCATAACTATAACTTTAAACAACATTCATACCATAACCTATCAAATGCGAATTACGCGCACAAACGTAGTAGAGGTGTGTCGGAAGTACTGTAATCAGTATTTTGTATTCGCTACTTTGCAGATACACATAGCAATATCTACTAACGGCTCAAAGTAGCTGCTACGGCTACTTCGGCTACTCTATTGTACTTTGGTGCAGTGTAGATTCGCGGAATACTTCGAATCCACATTGTGAGTCCAGTCCAGTACTGATAGCGTATTCGCAGTAGCCCCGGTAGCGGTAGAGTTGGAATGAAATGGAATGTAACGAGGAAATATAAACCCGGCAATATCGGCGCCGGTGGCAATCGCGTACACGAATGTATTTGCAAAAATCGGTGGTGGCCGTGCTCAGAATTGACTTTCACGGAATCGACTTGATGCCGATTCCAGTGCCGAGAATCGGTGGAATCGAGAATCAACCCATCTCTACGTGAAAGTTTGTTGTTTTATCTTTAAATAAAAAATAAGAAGTTACTAAACTATTAGATAGGGGTGATTCAATAAGAAAACTGGCAGGTTACTTAGGTATTGGGGAAGTCACTGTCGGGGATTGGAGACGAAATAGATCGGAAATTGAAAGGTGGGTATCTCAACAGTATTCAAATAAAGAAGAGACTAGAAATACAATGAAAAAAGCGAGCATGAAAAAAATTGCGATGCATTATTTTTGAGATTATAATTACAGTAGCTTAAAATATCCAATTTCTTTCATTTGAGTACATTATCAAACCTTCTTTGTTTATTTAAAGCCAAATAAAATAGATTTTGAAGTAAGTATAATTAACAATGTAAATTGGCAGGAACTCTCACCTCATTGGTTTTCACACAGCTTACCATATTATCCAAAGTTTTTGGTTATCCGAGGTCTCCTCGGTCCC